>JAZHYW010010337.1:0-105880 GCA_037355805.1 Ixodes ricinus
TCACCAAAGACCATTGCACTATGTTATTCACTTCGTGCTGAAGAGCATTACAATCAAGAGTAGTTGCAACGTGCAGAAAAATCTTAATATCATCCGCAAACAGTAGGAGCTCAGCTATTTTGACACATGAGGCAATATCGTTAACAAAAATCAGGAACAGAAGAGACCCAAGAATAGATGCCTGGGGAACGCCTGAAGTTGAGTAAAATAGTTTAAAAGGGACATTAGAAATTTGAACATAATTCGTACGACATGACATGTAGCTTTGAAACCAGCGAAGAAGTTCAGAACAACTGTTTAAGATAATTTGTGGAGAAATAGTTCATGATCAACTTTATCGAATGCTTTAGACATATCAAAATAAATGGCGTCTACCTGACTCCTGTTCGTAACAATTGGTGCAGCGAAATGCAAAAAGGAGTACAAGTTGGTTTCAACTGTCCGTCCCGTAATTAACCCGTGCTGCGAAGTCGTTAATTCTGGATCAAAGCAATGAGTTATTCGTTTATGACTAACTTTCTCAAACGCCTTAGAAAATCCGCACAATAAAGAAAGAGGCCGATAATTAGTAACAACCGATGAATCGCCCCCTTTAATATTGGCAGGACAACCGCATTCTCTATAACAATGGGAAACACACCAGAGCGATGTGACAAGTTGAAGATGTGTTTCCAAATGGGTGCAAACAATTCACCACAATTTTTGATTATAAAGCTCGGAATACAATCTACTCCAGTCGATAACTTCGGTTTAAGGTTTCCGATACCTTTTTCAATTTAATCCGTATCTACTCTAAAGCCAGATAAAACATCCTGGCAGTTTACTTCTATGCCAATAGGCTGAATAATTGGCTGACCAACTGTGTATTATTTACTAAAATAGTTTGCAAAACGATCTACCACATCTTGTGGGAACGTAAAATACTTAGTGTTTCCATTAGAACAACCCCGCAGTGAAATTTCATGTGCACTGTTACAAGTATGCTGCTTTGCAAACTTCCGGAAAATTTCGGCTAGGCGGTTCAGACTGCACTCGACATCATCAAGATGTAACCGTTTATCGCGCGAGTACAAGTTTTTGACAAGAGGACGATAAATACTTAATTTAGTGTACCAGAAGCTAGAGCCAGTTCTTTTTTATTTCTATGAAAATGATTTTTTTTTCTGGAGGTACATTTTTAAATCATTAGAAAACCAGTCCGGGTAAATGGAAAACTGAGAATCGCGTTTTGAAATAAAAATGCTAATCGCGTATTGTACAACTGAAGTAGACGCTTCTGTTGCGAGATTGGTGTCATCTAATGCAAGAACAGCGATCCAGCTATAATTATGCAGGTATTTATACATTGCCAAATAATCTCGTTTGAGATAGCAGTAAGCAGAGGCTGTGTTCAATACTTGCAACTTTCTTGGAAGCCGTATTTTACCATTGAGAGGTGGATGATGTCCATCCATTTGTACCAGAGGGATCGAAACAGTACTAATTGATGCGATTGGAATATTTTATGACACTAGGTCAAGAACATTACCCGCGGAGTTTTCGAAACTGTTAAGTTGATTGAGCCCACAAAGATGTATAACGGATAATAACCCAGCTGCCTAATTTGACGTGATTAAGTCGTTTCCAACGTTCAATGACCAATCTATTTCAGGAAGGTTAAAATCCCTGTACATTTGAACTCTGTACCTATCAAAGTTTACTTGCAGCTCGAGCGTTTCAAGATGTTCAATAAAAATTGAAGAATTGCATAGCGGTGGAAAAGTGGAAAATAGTAGTTTCCAATAAGGTAATTAAACCCATCGGCAGTTTTAATTTCTACCCATAAGCATTCTGAATACGATTCCAGGTCGAACCTTCGATGTGACTTAAGCGAAGAGTAAAGCGCAATTCATACGCCAACACCTGGTTTTTGCCCCGTGCTTATATAGTCTCTATCGCGGCGGTAGACATAGTAGTTAGGTGTAAAGTAATTACAATTCGGAATGCCATCGCAGAGCCACGTTTCCAATAAACAAAAAACGTCAAAGTCGGCAGTAATAAAATTTGACATAAACTCGTCAGCCTTTGTGCGCAGTCCTCGAACATTTTGATAAAAAATGCTAAGCACTTCTGCCATTTACATCTGATGTCGTTTGGGTTGGATAAGTACGAGCAGGTTCAAGCTGGTCAAAGAACTGGTGAAAAATTCTGCCCTCCGGCCAAACTTCCGGTTTGTCAGCTTCCAGCTCAGAACACGTATAGCCAAGCCTCCTATATATTGACAAAGCATGGCAGATCGCCACAAGAAGCGGCCGCCGATATGGAAAAGGTGGAGCGGCAGACAACAGATGAGAGAAGTGCCACGTGATTGGCGCCCCGCTGCGGCGAGACGCCAAAACACACTTTTCCCGAGCGAACAAGTGTGTTTCGGGTTCTTGACGCTGCAAAAGCTGTGCGCTGACGTCCACGTTCCCCGAGAAATGGCTCTTTGATGTTCTGTGCTACCAGATCCGCCCTCTCGAAATCCGCGACAGGGCACTCTTTGCCTCCATCGTCAAACTGCCATGCTTTGTGAGTATAGAGGAGGCTATGGAGTATAGAGGAGGCTATGATATAGCGAAAGCTCGCCATGCAGATCCCAGGGATCCTGGACTCAACCTCCACCGCTGATTGCTTACACCGGTAAGGTCTCTAAAAACACCAGACTTGCACGCGTCACTAAACAAAGTAAGGAATTCCATTTACAATTACCCATGGCTAAATTGCAACTAATTACACTTACCATTACACCTCTATAAAAGTAAGTGATCGCGACTTCAATAAGTAATCCGTTACTTCCCTGGTGTTAATTTTAACCTTACCGTCCTAGGGTAAGGAACAAAACGCAAGTGTTAGGGAAGCGGCTACTGTTGCCGCCACTCACACTTTTGTGACCTTGAGCAACATCTGGCGCTCAAAAGTCTGATCGGACACCTTGCCTCGTTTCTATGAGAAGATGTCCGCCTTTCTATGTGCCTGTTCAATCCAGCTTTTTTTCTAAATAGGTGCTGCCACCTGGACACGCAACCGGGTTCTCGATGGAGTGGCTAAAAAACAACGCGAACGCAAGGCACCTTGCTCGACAGCCAAACCGTCAACGAGGTCCTGTTGGCCCATTGAGACGCTGTGACCTAGATACGGCCCTCACAGACTTCGTTTCTGTCGGGTTATCTTCGTCCCTGAAGTTGATACAAAGAGGACCTCTTTTCTTTGCTCTTCTTTCTCGGCCAGAAGAAAGCAAATAAAGAGTGAACGGAGAAACAGAAAAGGCGCGCACGGATTTGCTACTTTCGCTCAAAACCAATGTAGTACTTTGACCGTTTGCTTTATACTTTTTGTTGGAAGGGAATATTCTCATCACTGGAGTCCACCTAATAATGTTTGCATCGAGAGTCAAGATTCTTTGTAGCAGTGTGCTTCTCCCTTCGTTGTGGGCGAGCAAGTTGACAAGTTACGATTTGCAAACAACCAAGCCACACACACAGAAAAAGAAGTATATTCGAGTCGAGTCGTGAATCAAGACAAAGAAATGTAACGGATTACACTCATTTCCTTAGTAAAAAGTAAGGAAATTACTTTACAATTACATCATAAACTGTGTAATTATTCCCTTACAAAATTACTGACAAAAGTAAGGGATTACAAGTAATTTCGTTATTTGTAACGTATTACGAACAAGTCTGTCAACCAGTATAAGAAAGCAATAAAGAGTCCCGGCTTTCTTCTTTTTCAGTTCGGCGTACAAGTTGCACAGCACTTGCTTGATTTGTTTTGACAATCCTTGGTTGCCAAACTTTGTGAAACTCCTATGGGGCGAGCAAGGTTGCGAGCTCAGAGAAGGTACCGACGACACACCACACCATAGCTTATATCAATGATACCCAACGACTGACACAATAAAGCCGCCATCTCTGTTTTGCAGGAGACTAACCTTCGGCGAGCTTAAACAAAGATAACCCGAAACAGCTAAAAAATGCTCTAAGTTTGGAGGATCCTTGCTAATATTATAGTAACACTTTAAATAAAAACCCAAAAAGGAATATTTTTATATTTTTTGAATTGTTTAAGACGCACCCAGCAAGTTGTCTTGGTGTAAGTATATTCTTGTGTGCACAGAAACAGCGAGCTCCGGCTCTCCAGCTTTGGCACCATTGGCACAAAAAGTTGTCAACGAGCATAGACCAGTGGCCGAAATGCTAACCCCAAGCGGTAAAAATGAGAAATAATAATCACAAAGCCAGGTTCTTTCGAAGAGAGGGGCTGAACGTAAAACGCGGTATTTCAGTTTTTACAGAACTCTTGGTATTTGTGTTGATCCTGAAGCTTCGTGACTAAGCATTTCTGACGTTCTTGCACAACATTATGTGCAAACATTTATTTAAAAAAAAATTAAGTTTTGCGAAATGCACAGCCCCCCTACTGTGTCCTGGCGTCAGCATAAGCAAACATGGCGGCGCCCATGGAACAGAGCAGACAATGGTGTTAAGACACTAGCACATAGCTGGACTGACGCGTCACCGACGCCTTTGAACATGGCAGCCTTGCTAAATAAACGGATTTTGGAGAATCTTGTAATAAACTATAATCTATTCATGAAAATAACGAGTCTTCTAAAAAACGCGTTTATTAAATATACAGTACACAGTGTTAAACGAAAGAGTGACAGTAATTAGAAAAAAAATGGGAACCTGAAATATAAGCACGATTCCTCCGGGATTCCATTGCAGACGGAGGAGGACGTAACGACCTGAGTGTAATGTGCGCATTAGATACTAATTAGCAAACAGTAACTAATTACCTTTTAAGCCTTTTGTTTTAGCTAGCACGTGTCAATTAGAGATTTGAGGCCCGTCGCTTGATGAGGCTAAAGCAGTTGAGAGATCTCCAAAAACAACAACAGGGTGTGTTCAGATAAGATCATGCACGCGTGTCCAGTTGGCATGTTGTTTTTCTTCGTATTTTTATATGTTACTCCCCAATGTGTGGTGGGAGCAGAATCACCAAAGGGTTTGCGAGAAAAATTTTATTTCTCGAGAAAACAAAAACAAAAACACCGTACCCAGGCTGCAAACTCCGTTTGGGCAATTTGTCATTTTTGACCAAGTTTGTCGGCATCGTAATAGACATAAAACAAAACAACATAAAACTCAAAAAGCTTTTTCTCATATAGTAGTCTATAATGGCAATGCATAAAACAATTTATAGAATTTGGGAAAATACGCATCATGAGTAAGAAAATTCACAAACCTGTCTACTTTGACGTTTTTACCGTATGTTTGCGATTTGTTATGTCGTTGAGTTTTTAAGATATGTCGTTTGAATTTTTCTCACAGGATTTTTACATAGGGTTTATTGTCTATATATAATGTGTCTGCCTGACTCATAAAGAAAAATATTTATAGTGCTCTAAACATAGCTGAAAACGAGAAGTCCCGCACTTCATCGTGCAATAAAACAAAATCTAGATTTTTTTAAAATTTCGGTGAAGCATTCTACATTATATCGTCCTGTTTTCTCATCAAAACATTTTGTATTATTTTGTCTCTTTTAGAAATATAACACTTCGAATTAGCAGAAATTTGGCTACTTTGACATTTTTAACAAATATTGATTCGTTGTTATCTCGCAAGATTTTCAAGCTTTACTATTTATCTTTTACTCATATATTCTTCTCAACAGGATCTATCATAGATGGATATTTTGTTGTTCTCGTTTAAAATTGAAAATATTTAAAGCGCTTCACACATGTCTCAGTGTAATATGCTCTGCTAATTCAACGTGCAACAAAAAAACAAAAAAAACAAGCTGATCTTTTTAGTTTAGGTAGTAGTACACTGCACCACTTGCCGTGCCTTTCATAAGATGAGTGGCTTTATTTTGTCTCGGTCAAAACATTAGAGCTTCAAATTGCATATGTATACTTCCGACGATATTTTTGTTGCTAGTCGTCACGGCCTTCAATTACTCCTACGTTCTATAGATAGTTATCATAATTTTATATTTTGTTTAATTTAGACAGTTCAAATTTGATGCAATGACTATATAAACACATCTAGTAAGCAGTAGTTCAAAGGTTCGACTGTACTCAATCCTGCGACGATGCCCGCCCTCACGCTTATTTCAAATGTCGCTGCTCGATATATGCGTGACTTGAAACACAACTACCCAGAAACAAAGAAGCACAACAGCTTAGATTGCGCTTTCGAAGTGCAGACCGAACACACAAATAGGTCTGTTCGGTTCTTACTTCGAGAGCGCAAGCCGGGCTTTTCTGTTTCTCTGTTTCAGGGAATTTGTGTTTCAGGTCACGCATATACCGAACAGTGACGTTTGAAATAAGCATGAGGGGCGGCTCAGTCACAGGACGGATGCCGCTGAAGCTCTGAACTACTGCTTAATAGATGTGTTTATATAGTCATATATATATCAAATTTAAACTTGACTACAAATTAAAAAAAAATTATGATAACTTTTTTTATAGAACTTAGAGTAATTGAGGACGCGGCAGCTAGCAACAAAAATGTCGATCTGGGAGGTATACATAGAACAATTTGAAGCTCTAGTGTTTTTGACCGGGACAAAATAAAGCAACACAAATTTTAATGAAAAGCACGGAAATTAGGTGCAGTATACTTTTACCTCAACTAAAAAAAATGTCAGCTTGTTTTTTTTTTAGTTGCAATTTACAGCAGAGCATTCTAGACTGGGACATGTCTAAACCGCTGTAAATATTTTCAGTTTTAAAAGAGAACATCAAAATATATATCTATGATAGATCTTGTTGAGAAGAATATATGCGTAAAAATAAATAGTAAAGCTCGAAAATCTTACGAGATAACAGCGAACCAATAGTAGTTAAAAATGTCAAAGTAGCCAAATTCCTACAATTCGAAGTGTTGTATTTCTCACAGAGACAAAATAACGCAACATGTTTTTGATGAGAAAACACGGTGATATAGAATAAAATGCTTAACCGAAATTTAAAAAAAACAAACGAGGATAAGGTTTTTTTTTTTAGTTGCACGTTGCAGTTGCGGGATTTCTGTTTTCAGCTATGTTTAGAGCACTGTAAATATTTCAGAGCGCAGCTCTTAGGCGCCCGTTTCCGGCTTGAGCAGCGTCGGCGTCGGTGTAACCGCGCGGTGCATGATGGGTAAATTTCCCCTCTAAATTTAGCGGAAAATTTGTCCCCGCTAAATTTAGCGGCGAAAATTCCCCGCTCAATTTAGTGGAAACATTTTCCCGCTAAATTTAGCGGGAAAATTTTCCTCGCGAAATTTAGCAGAAAATTTCCCCGCTAATTTTAGCGGAAAATTTTACCCGCTAAATTTAGCGGAAAACTTTCCCTCGCTAAACTTAGCGGAAAGGTTTCCTCGCTGAATTTAGCAAAAAACATTCCCCGCTAGATCTAGTAGAAAAATGTTCCCCTCAAATTTAGCGGAAAATTATTCCAGCCAAATTTAGCGCAAAAAATTGCACGCCAAATTCAGCGGGAAAAATTCCCCGCTAAATCTAGCGCAAAAACTTTCCTGCTAAATTTAGCGGAAAAATCTATCGGAAAATTTTCCCCTGAATGGGAGGCGAGCAGGAGAGGAGGAGGGGCATAGCCTCCTCTCCGTACCTTCCCCTCCTCCTCCTCAAGAGCTGCGCTCTAATTCTGCGTTACAGGGAGTTGTAAACGGCTTTCATTTTTTTAAGTCACAGAGACACATTATATATAGACAATAAACCCTTATGTAAAGATCCTGTGAAAAAATATTTAAAGTATATATCTTAAAAACTCTACGGGATAACAAATCACAAACATACTGTAAGAACGTCAATGTAGCGATGTTTGTGCATTTTTACTCATGATGTATATTTTCCAAATTTCTATGAATTAAATTGTTTCGTGCATAGCCATTATAGACTACTATATGAGAAAAACTTCCGAGTTTTATATTGTTTGTTTTATGTCTATTACGTGCCGTCAAACTTGGCAGAAATGACCAAATGCCAAAACGGGTTTGCCACCTTGATGTAGTCTTTTTTGTTTTCTCAAAAAATAATTTTTTTTTTCGCAAAACATTTTGTGATTTTGTTCTTTCCACACATTGGGGAGTAACGAATAAAATACGAAGAAAAACAAAAATGTCAACTGGACACGCGTGCATGATCTATTCTGAACACACCCAACAACAACAACAACAACAACAACAAGAACAACAACAACAACAACAACAACTTCGAGTTATTGAGTAGCGAATTTCGACAATCATGGCAGCGGAAAATCGAAACTAAACCTGCAGAAGCACGCCAGGAGCGGAAACGTTTTCGCTGCCGAAGAGGCGTCAAAGTGCGACGTGTCGTGACGCGCTAAGTTGCTGTAAAATCGGGGCCGAAATTTTTGGTCGAATCCCTAAATTCGGCCCTCAGGAACTTCATCAAATTTAAAGTGCGTGTCTCATATACAATAAATGGCGGATCTGGTTTTCTTTTATCATTTTTACACCAATGAGAGAGACCTAAGTTTTCAAAAGGCTACAAATAAAAAAAAAACATAAATAAACTGCTCTTTTTACAATGAAGAGCTGCCTCTCTTATCGTAAATGCGAAACGCAGGGTAAAATGTATCAAGGTTAGTAACTTTGCGATCGCCGACCTGAGATGCACGCGATGAATTTAGATGTTGAAACGGCTCGCTGGAACACGGCCTCGACCCGATTTGGGATCGGGCCAAAGATTTTCTTCAAGTGTTCGCAGCAATTTAAGCTGTCACCAGACGTGGCACTCTGGCTGGTCTTCGGCAGCGAAAACCGTTTCCGTTCCTTGTGCGCTTTATCCGAATTACTTTAGATTTACAGCTGCCATGATTGCCAATAATTCGCCATAAAATAACTCGAAAACTTTCGTATTTCTTTTTTTTTGTTGTTGAAATTTTTAATTGTTTTAATTTCAGTAAACGACGGGCTTCATAGAAAACGTATGATATATTGTAAGCACTGAACGCCACATCTCATTTACTCAAAATAGCGCCAATTTGAACATTTTTAAAGGTAGGTGGAACAAAACAGTCATTTATCTGCCACAGTTAGGAACCATTGCCAAACATGACATCGACCTTTTTTTCTACATCGAGAAAAATGCATATACTAAGTCATACGGTTTCTTCATATGGTATAGCATTCTGGTCTTAGGATGGGGCGATGAGCCGCTTACGCTTTATCATGGCTGAAGTGGAGGTGCGAGGGACGACAGCCACAAACTTTGGCAAACTTTCATTATCCAGTATACTCACTCTTAACACTAAAATATCAGATAGAATTCAGTGCGTCTGAAGACGACAGAAGCGGAGAGGGACCAGAGGTCTTTTTCAAATCATACAAAATAAACTCTGAACGTCGTTATTCATTGGCAAGGTGAGATTATTTGAAATACACCAATCGCATCTGGTCAGAATGGTTGGGTGTATAAATTTTCGTTCAGAATTACAGTAAATGTCTGGATTATACGTTCCACAGCATATTGTTAGAAGTTGTGAAGTTTGAATTCGTGAAACTGCTCTCCAGTACTTTTTTTTTTGTCACGCCGTAAGACATGTATGTATTGTCTCATAGTTTCCGTTGAAAAATGGGCATCTCTAGGTTCCATATTGCGCGTGTGTGCCTGTGTTTGCATGTGTGCTTGTTTGTTTTTGTAAATATATAAGGTCGTATTCTATATATTTATATCTGTAGTATAGCTGTTACTTTGCTTTCTCAAAACTTCGAAACATTGCACGCTGAAACATAATTCGTTGCTTTTTTGTATTCGCTTTCGTTAGTAGTTGTTGATTTTCTGTGTTGTCCTAATTGCCGTGGGCATGTGTATATTGGAACACTTGTATTTTAATAAGTAAGATAAATTTTGATTCGACCAACAATGCACTGATATAGATGTATAATCCATACATTTAGCTGCGTGACGTTTCTCTCTACAGTTTCCCGCTGGCCGACAGTACCGAAAACAAAAGAATAAATTATCGGCGGTCGCGTACGACGCCGAATAGACATTATGCGAAATTGTTTGGTGGTCCGACAACCTCAGAGCGTCGCCATTATAAATGTTGTCAAGTGTGGTCGGTACCGAAGCACGGTGGAGGCGTCGGAGACAACCGTACGGGAAGTGCGCGATGGCGCGACAGCTGTGTTTTCCGCTTTCCGACCCAGAAATGTGGACGAACTGTTTAAACAAATGTGTGTCCACATTGCATGCGCTCTGCGTGCATTTCGTGACGCGCTCGGACGAGCTGCTGGGTCGAAGGGGTTCAAAGGCCCACTGCTGACACACTAGTGACAGGTGCCACAATCTTCTACTAGTATCGTCACGGTGTTCGCTGACTTTAACCATGTATAATACTAATTTGTTTTCATTGCCGTTCTTGTTTTTCTTTTTCTTTTTTTTTTGGCGGCCGGCCAGCAGATCGCTTTCACGTGCTGGCACCGGCCTGTTCTCTCAGGATTTGGCAGGCTGTCAAAAACACACACACACACACACACACACACACACACACACACACACACACACACACACGCACACGCACACGCACACGCACACACACACACACACACACACACACACACACACACACACACACACACACACACACACACACACACACACACACACAAAGGGCCGTTTCAGCTCATGTTGTCTGTGGTTTAGGACTGGGCACCCGCGGTTTCTACCATCGAGTGCGTTTGAACGGGATCGCGCGGTTCGGTCGCGGGCGTTGGTCGACCTATCTTCCCTCTGTAGCGGAGGGCCCCCGCACACATCTACTTTCTGGGCCCGAGGCAGAAAACAGCGAGAAAACAACGACACGTTTTCCTCGCCCAGCTTAAGCCTTCCAGCGCCTCCCTCACGACCGTCGGCCTGTGCGATCACATCCAAATCGCCCCTGCCACCAAATATACGACGTAGTTGTAGTTTGCATGCGTGGAACACGAAGTTATAAAGATTCGCACCATTCCCCACTAGACCGTCCTGAGAGTACCAGATTTGACAAGAGCGGGGACTAGTCTCTCGAAAGCATCTAACACAGCCGCGAGATCGTCCGGAGAAAACATCGACTATTGTTTGTGGCCTTACATTGCAGTAAGAGCCGCTACCTCCGCCTCTAGGTTGATTCAGTTAGGAATACTTCGTGTCACCGTGAAAGCACGAATGCCCCGCGCACCGTTAAAGACGCTACATCAGCGTGCCTGCGAACTCCCGGACCGCTGACGACCAGCATGAAGCGGCTTCACGAACCGCTTGTTCAGCACTTTCCGTCCGCTTCGTTGATTGCTATGAAAGCAAACTTCGCGCCAGATGCCTTGATGCCTTGTTTTCATTGCTGTCCGTGATTCCGCGCTGTTTGCACAGCGACACGCAGCAGTGGACAGACATGTTTGCCGGCAACGAACGGAACGGTCGCATACGCACGCTGACCCGACCAACCCCGCTCCTCGCCAAAGTTAAAATGGCGGCCGAGCTTGTTTTTGCGTTCACCAGATGGCGCAGCTAATTTCGCGTGAGATATATTATACGGCCGCAGACCTCCCATACGTCAAGCTACGGGAAACAACAGGGAGGACTCGCCCAACTGCGAAACCGCGGCTAAAGGCCGCATTGGCAAAAGCAGGCGCGAAAGCGAAAACATTTTCTCCTGAAAAACTTCTTCGATCGGCCTCGAACGCCCACTCACAGGGCGCACCAGCCTGGTAAGTTGTAAAAATCATGGCGAACGATTAAGACAGGTTGTTGAGGAGACAACATTCAAAGATGATTTAGTAGGTTTCATGCTGCCATTGACAAGTAAAGAAACGAAGGACATGGTGGGTTCAAAACACATACAGGGTATCCCTGAAATAAAAAGAAAATGCAGCATTTTTACCGGAAAACAGAAACTATACATGCTTCACCTAACGCTCGGTTTCCGTCCAATGTTATCACTAGCTGTCCGACCCAGATACGGAAGTTTCAGAAGCAACCGTTACCTTGTTCAAAAGGCATATGCGTTTTCGGACATTTTACCGGGGAAACCGTGACCGAGAAATCCCGCGAGTACACGAAGATGAATGACTTCAGATACCGGTAACAAGCCCCCGTTTTACCTATTGAAGAGTAAACGAAAATCACATAACTTTCGAATAACGTCTGGAACTTTGACATCTGGTGTGGAGCCATAAGTGCTACACTTGTGTGCAGCCTCAGCATTTGGGGATGCGTCGTTCATTTTTGCGGTTTCAAAAAGTGCAAACATACTAAAGCATGCCCTGAGCTTTTCTCGAGCTCTCAGTAACTACAATTTCTAAGCATTTTCAGGACAGCCGAAAGAAATGCTATCGCATTTAATATCGTATTCAAAAATAAAGTAAGCATATTCCACGGAACTCATTTGCACTCATATAGTATATTCGCTAGCAAAGCGGACCAAGCAGTCAACAAGTCCCACATAATCACATAAAGCATGCTATGACAACAAAGACTTAATGTATACATAAGCAAAAAAAAAAATAAAATAAGGACAACGTAGTAAAATAGGCAGGCTACCAAACAAAATGGACGACCCCTGTTGTTTCAAGCTTTTTATCTGGCGATGTCTTCTCTAAACATCCCGGCATCCTCTCTCCTGTCCCCGTCTGGTTAGTTTTTTTTTTGCCTCCGCAGTGTGTAGCTTGTGGCGCAGGTGTTTTGCAGCCGGTGCGCAGCCAACACTACAATCCAATGTCGTCACAGTAGTTATAGTGACCGTGTTTCCCCCTCCGCAGCTCCTCTACGAAGAAGTCGCCACCGCGCCTGCGCGCCGATGGCTTGGCTGTAGAGTTCCGGTAGCGGAGGGGCTGCTGAGCGGGCAACACGGTCTACTATAACTCGCTAATGGTAGTGGCTCTAAAAGTCATCGTCCCGGTGCTTTTCTTGTTCAAGCATTTACTAACACCCGCCAAAGCAATCTTGCGCAAAAAGAAAGAAAAGTGCATTATACGTGGGTGAGTGGTTTATACCACTGACGTGCAAGGACGCCACGAACGCCAAAAGACGCTGGGGTAAGGCGGTCAGTTGGAGACTTAACTGCACAAACCGAAACCGAAACATCGAGTGCGGAGCTTACTAAGGGAATAAGCTGAGCTAGTTGGTTCTGATGCATCTCGGGTGAAACCAGCTGAACAAAGGAAGGAAGGAAGGTTTCACTGCCCCGATAAGAGGTGTTGTACAAAAGCAATAAAATGGATTTGTAGCATCTCTCGAAGCATTAAAAAGCAGCTCATCTTGTATCAAGTACGAGTACGGAAGCCCATGGTTTGGGAGTCGGGTGGCTACACCTGACCACGTTTGCTTTCATTCCTCCGCTTGTCTGGCTTATGAAGCAGACGACCACGACAACGACTAATTTGCGTGTATTGTTTGTCGTGCAATTGTTTCACACTCCCATCCCTTTCGCCCGATGTTCAGCACTTCAAGATCGATTGGCCAATACCACGAACCACAGTTCCGGAGTGGCGGTCCCACGCCCGTCGCAACGTTGGTCCGTCGTGCGCCATAATCGCGTCGTTTAGCCTGTGGTAGACCGCCATATTCAGAATGACGTGTACCAGGCGATCGTAGCCAGGATTTTGCTTCGGGGGGTTGGGGTGGGCGGGGCCTGCCCATGACAAAATGCTGTATGAGGGGGAGGGGGAGAGGAGGTCCCAGATAATGGAAGATTTCGGGGGGGGGGGGCCAGGCCCCGTGGGCCTCCCCTGTCTACGTGTCTGACGTGTACACTAAAGGGACCACGAAATGACCTTTTTACTTTGCCAGATAACTTTACATTAAACCTTCAACGTTCACTGAATGCCGAACAGGCATCCGTTTTCATCTCGGTTCATTAACTTCTACAGAAAAAAATAATGAAATATCGACTTTTTCTTTCTCTTCAACTGACCGCAAAACAAGTTGCGGCGTAATTTTGACGGTCGTGACGTACGCTGGGACAGGAACCGGAAGTTCTCTCGGCTGTAGAATGGGAGCGTCAGTGGCAGCGAGTTGGGGTGCGCCGGTAGGTTTTATCTGCGCTGATGGCGCTGATGTCACCGACGTATTTCCTGAATCGGCGCCCTCATCGCCGCGATTGCCATGGACACATCGTAGCTGAGCGAAATTCAATGAGATATTTTTCGCTACAGTGACAGCATGGGACTAGTCCCATACGCCGGTATGCCTGTTGGGAAGTGCGGCGAGTGTTCCGGTGAAGACTCCAGAAGTCAACCCAACTGTCATTGTTGGTAAAAGGCGGCCCGTGTCAGTCGTTTGCAAAGCGACGTAGATAGAAACAAATTGCCGCGGCGTTTTTACGCTGCCTCAGAGATGCAAGAGGGAGCCGACATTAAAAAAGATACGTTTGAACTACGACAGTGTCAGCAAGAGCCACGTAAATACCTGTTCACACTCGAGCGTTCGCGCGCGTTTGATGGAAGTGCTGTACTTCACGCTGTTGGTAAGCGCTTCAGGACCGATATTTTACGATTGCAACTCGATACTGACTCCGACACTCGGCAAAGGAAGGTTAAACCGGCATTGCACGTAGCTCCCACGAACTGTTATAGCCTCGACAGTGACGTGCAGTCGTGTCAGAATAAAAATGGCATACTAATAACAAAGTGTACATACCGTGTTACGAAGGTAATCCATACGGCGTTTATTCGAGCTCTATATATCGACGAAAGTCCTTTTCGACGACAGTGTCTCGTCAACACTGCCTCGGAAAACAACGAAATGACAAAGGGAAGAGATTGACCTCACCTCTTAATCTAAAATTGAGGTCAGCGATCAAACTATAATACGGGAAGGGTCCACAAGGGTCGCGCGGGCATATTCATTCAGCACGCCAGCCGGTCGTGGGCACTCTCTTGGTCAAGTACCGTCGAAGCAACGCTGCGGAATCGGCTGCGCCTGCTAGGCCTTTTCTGCCAAACTCGGTTGCCGTTTCAGCTTGTCTCGGGTGTTTACGGATCCAGCGTTCTTGTTCGTCGTGGTCTGTTTCGCGTACTTTTTTCTTGCTGCTTGAGTCGGGACGCGAGAAGAACACGTAAAAATATAAACGTTCGTTAGTCGTCGTGACCACGGTGATTTGGGCGACCAAGCGACGCTGTCGGCCATGCTGATTTGATCGTAAAAGAGAGTCAGGACAGCTCCGGAGCTGGCGGAGCTGGCTCTCAGCTTCGTTTACCACACGATAGATGGCGCTTGGCTCTCAGCATTATTAAATTTGGCGATTTTCGCCACACATCTCTAATTATGCTACAAATTGTGGATCTGAATATTATTTAACAAAACTTTTAGGAAACATTTGCCGGCTATTTATTGTTTATGATCGCGGTGCTGGTGAGGTAGGCGCTTACCCAATAGGCGACGTGGATTCGGCTGACGTGCTGCAGTTCCGCGGGTCCGTAGCAGTGAAAAGGCAGAGAGCTTTCGAAGGAAAGAAGGCGCAAAAGAGTCCAGTTTTCTTTTAAAAGTTCTATAGCAAAGAATTTTTTTGCCTCCCTATTTTTGTGTTTTTGTGCTTCTTTTCACACCTTTTACGACGCCCGGTGGATGAAATTCGATTTCAGAATCATTTCATGGTCCCTTTAACTTCCTATGTTCTGTGCAACAGCATTTGTTTTTCTATCAACGTACTTGCAGTTTTTCGAAGGCCACGAAAAATTGGAGTTCACATTTTTGTTTTCCTGTTTGTAATGAATGTGCGTCTCAGATAACCCACGACTTTGAAGATATTCGGCACACATAGTTTGAACGCAACGTGACCATAGAAACGAGAGTGAGTGCGACTGAAACCGGCCAAACCTTGACCGAATTTGGAGCCGAAAATTGGGTTTGGCTATTATAGGTCATGCGCAAACAAAGACCTCGACGACAATAAGTACCCTGTCAGTGTCCCATTATAACACATTTGAGTAAACAAAACATTCCATGTCCCCAAAACACATCAATATTTTTGTTGTCAATTATAAGTTATTTATTTTTTATATAACCCTAAAAAGCCCAGATTTCCGTAATAGTTTTTAGAAAAACCCGAGTTATCCCCTAGTACGAGTTTGAAACATTTCGCCCGATTTCTGACTTCCCGAATAGAGAAACACATAAAACCAGAAAACGAAGGGCCCTTGCCGGATATTCTGTAGACTGGTAACAGGTTCTCCGCTCCTCCACGCGAGGGCTCGTGTGATTAGCAAACATTCATCACGCGGGACACGTGACTTCAAAACCCGATGACGTTTAATGCTTCCTCTCGCGGGGAAACTCCGTCGAGCCCAATACGCCCTAACTATTATGTAAGCGAGGAGGTTCCTGCCATTGTTCAAGTTAGCAAAACCATTATGGGCGGTGCCAGAAAAAAATAGAGCAAACAAGGAAAGAGTGAGACATTTATTCGATAATAATCGGAGACGCAGTTGATTCCCGTAATGAGGGTGAGATAATGAAGGAGGAAAACAGCGTCGCGAGAGAGGTCGAGAGCAGCAGCTTCATCCAGTTTGTGCTCACCTTTCATTAGTCATCGACATAAATGCCCAAGGGGTCGTGTGTAAAGTCCTTGAACATCAGCACGTGTGAACGGAGCGTGATCTGATTGCTAAATATTTCTACACGTAATTCAATCAACATCTTACTTGATACCGAAAGCAGTACTTAATGACGTAACAATTTCTCGACGCGATCGATCGATTGTGTAGCTATTGTTGCGAGAAACCTTTTTTTTTTATTTGTAAGAATGTTCGAAGTTCCGCAAACTTTAAAAAAAATGTGAAAAATAATAGTTGGAGAGGACAAAGTATTTGTTGGTCGGAGCACATATCCTTCATAATGGGAACACATTTTGTAATTTCGCGCTTCTGGTCGGTGCCATTTTCAGTGTTCGTGCGTGGCGCGTAGTACTCTTCCTTCCAAAGCGACGAACCTGCGCGTGCTGGATTGTGAGTTAACACATGTAGAATGTGATTTTCGTGAACAATAAACTGGATAAAACGGAATCAGCGGCAATCATGTAGGTCAGATGGAAGTTCACTGTTCATAAAGATCGCGCTAAAATGAAAACTAAAAGAACTCCGCAACCACGAAGCCAAACATCAAGGTGCAATGCAAGTCTATAAAATGCACAAACACACTATTAATCTTCGGGTAAAAAATATTTGCCTGAAGATACAATAGCTTGTTAAATACAAAAATGCATCAGAAATTTTTTTAATTTAGAAAAAAAAGTTAACAGAAGTTATTCCCCAAAGATTGGTTCCCATATTTCTTTTTTTTTAATTCATTTTTTACTGTTGGAGCAGATTGCAACGCCTCAAACACTAATCCAGAAGCGCACATGAAAAGGGAGTAATTTCATATAAGAATTTTTTAAAATTAAGTTTTGGTTTCGCGCAGTCCTCATCAGCTTTAAACTTACATGCCTTCCCTCAACAACAATTATATGTTTATGGTTTAAAAAAATTACTTTCAGCTGAATGTAACATTTCTCCGATGTAGAAGAAAATAATTACATTTTCAGCACCTCTTCTGCAGAGTATTGCACACAAACCATTTCACAGACCAGGCATTGGCTCTATCGTGTATTAATGAAGC
This sequence comes from Ixodes ricinus, assembly GCA_037355805.1. Classification (NCBI taxonomy): domain Eukaryota; kingdom Metazoa; phylum Arthropoda; class Arachnida; order Ixodida; family Ixodidae; genus Ixodes; species Ixodes ricinus. The sequence goes on from JAZHYW010010337.1 coordinate 17,629, forward strand.
TGAATAGGTGGTCTATAAAACTTTGTAATAGCGCACACGAATGGCAATGTGAAGTTTATTGCGTTGAGTTGAAATATCTACTCAAATATTGTTTAATTGTGGCTTCACTTAAAACTCACAATTGAAGAGTGTGGTTTAGAAAAGTACGTTCCTAATAAAAAAAATATTCGGCTGAGAAGCTTCAGATTGCTTATGTGTGGGAATGCGAAAGCATTCAGCGCGCTCATTTTATACACTCATGACGTGTGCCACCTCGTGCCCCTTGGCTGCGCCGTCACGTGCCCAATGACGCACGCACTAGGCCACACTTTTGAGGCCTGGTTCACACCTAGAGCTAATCCGCTGCCGCCGAAGTGGAATCGGCCGCGGCAATGCACGATGGACGCTACGCCCGGCGGCCGAGATTCTTGCAGATTCGCCCGCCGATTCGCAAGTGTGAACCAGGCCTTAGTCAGCCAGAACCGTGGTGCCGCCGTGGCGTCGGGGAAGCGTGTTCCTCTCGCGCCCCGGAGGTTCGGGTTCGATTCCCACCCAGACCGGACGCTGCCAAATTTTCTGTTCAAAACCATTTCTTTGTCTACAGGAACTTTCCTAAGATATTTGACGTAAATCCGAGCATTTTTGACGTGATTTTACTCTTTGCGCCGTCGGCCATTTTTGGTACCCTCGCTCAGTTACGCCGCCGACGCCGCTGGATTTTCGCGTAATTCGGCATATAATGCCTCCGCATTGAAAAAAGGAAGTTTCGCACAAACGATAAATTTTCTCATACAGTTTCCTGCAAATGCGAAGAATGTCACCTTGTCGTGCTCAACATAAAAAATACCCCTAATATACGAAATCGTGATTAACTAAGATCGATGTATAGAGGTAGAGATTTGCAAAATATGTGAACTACAATAAAACGGTAAAACACTTTGATTTCGAGCACGGCGGGAGGAGGGGCAGATATCTGAGCAAGGCCATCTAAAGGGGCGAAACTCTGCTCGGGCTTCGCAAATCTCCCTACCGGGGCGCTGTCGGTTTGGTGACTTCACGCAGTCACGGCAACGAAAACGTGTGGTCGAATTAGAACGACTTCTTGAATGGCTCTCATCGGCCTCCCATGTCTTACATGCTGCGCCTGCTCACAGCGTTTATTTATTTACTTTACCCTCAGGACCAGAGAAGTTACAACAAAACATAGAGCTAGCAAAAAAACAAAACAAAAAAAAAAAACAGAAAACACAGACACACACACAACATTAAATGCCAGAGATGCGATCGAACCTTCGCCAAACGCGCTCCATGGCTATTCCGGCGCATTTTAGGCACCAAAATAATTGGGGTTGTGTGGATATTTATACAACGTATAGTTGGTCAGCCATCTTTAAAGTTGCTACGAGTCCCTCGCTGTAGATGAGCAATTTAGCCTGCAGTACAACCGGTAGCCTGGGGTCTTTAACGTGCACCATGCAGTAGTGATACACAATTGCGCGCCGGTACGATGCTCATCCAGATCGAAACGGGCAGGTTGAGATTGAAACCAAGATCACTGGGTTCTGCAGCGCGAGCTTTCGCTCCGCGTGCTCCGAGCTGGTGTGCGCTAGCTTATTTAGTGGCTCTAGTGTGCGCTAGCTCACTCGTCCACAGATCGCCCCAGGCACCTCTATCCTTCTGCCAACGATATTTTGTGGTCTAAAAATTTTGAACTTTTTCCTCCTTTAAATGATGTGTCCGAAACATTGAATTCGAAGCTGACGAGGCACTTACTGAAACGGATGTTGGCAATTAGTTGTAATGACCTCTTCCGTGTCTCTATATGTGATTACAACAGTTCAATCAATGATCGCATCGCTGCGAAATGGTGCCTTCATTGCTGACACGAAAGATATTTTTAATTTGTTGCTACGCCTAAACAATACAAGTCTTCAGGACGGTGAACCGAATAAAATTACAAGGGCATCCTTAAAGAGATATGCGGAGTGGATCTCTAATTTTTTAATTATAATTACTGAAGCGACACTTTACATCAAAATTATTGACATCTAAATAACAGATTCCAAATATTATTATGTTATCAAGATCAGATAAAGTGTTTTAAGTTATATATATAAAAGAATATTTATTGGCGCCTGCATTTGGCAAACCCTCAGAGCACATATAGCTTTAGAACAGATACAGTAAGTTTTTCAGACAACCGTCCGCTTAACGATCATCGACAGGGTGCTGGATTTGCTTATAAAAAGTAAATAAAATATTTCTTCAATAAATGACTGTTTAAATCGCACACTTAGAACGCATCGCTAGGTATTGGCCGTGTGCATTTGAAGTGCCTGATAACGATAATAAAGACTAAGTGAGCACAGGCGTACATGATTCAGCACCAGTTGTTTCCTAAATATATACCGTGAAATGCTTGCATTCATCGAACATTATATTAAACTTTCATTAATTTAAACTCGCCGAGAGCAATTCCTACAAACAAATAAAGAGCGCCCAAGGCGTCAGAAAATTTACAGGTCTTAATCAGGTTAGTTTCGCCTACACTTTTTTGTCCGAGAACGTAGTTTGTGCACAACCATTTTGTCTTGGACGATCTCATGTTCCATCCGCCTTGCATAGTTCCTGCACTATCTTTCTATACTAGCTACACATAGATTAAAAAATGAAAGACGTTTACAATCCGCTGTAACTCTGAGTTAGAGGGCAGCTCTTAAGGAGGAGGAGGAGAAGGTACGGAGAGGAGGCTGTGCCCCTCCTTTCCTCTCATTTAGGGGAAATTCCCAGCTAGATTCAGCGGGAAATTTTGCCGCTAAATTTAGAGGGGTGTCTTCCCCGCCAAATGTAACGAAAATAATTTTCCCGCTAAATTTAGCAGGGAAGTTTTTTCCGCTAAATATAGCGGGGGAAATTTTTCCGCTAAATTTAGCGGGGAAGTTTTTCCGCTAAAGTTAGCAGGAAAATTTTTCCGCTTAATTTAGCGGGGAAATTTTTCCGCGAAATTTGGCGGGAAGTTTTTCCGCCTAAATTAAGTAGAAAAATTCTGCGCTAAATTAGGCGGAAAAAATTACCCGCTAAATTTCGCGGAAAAATTATCCCGCCAAATTTAGCGGGAAAAGTTTTCCACTAAATTTAGCGGGAATTTTTCCCTCTAAATTTAGCGGGAAATTTACCCAAAATGCACCGCGCGGTTACGCCGGCGCCGACGGCGACGCCGCCTGCCGGAAACGGGCGCCTAAGAGCTGCGCTCTAGAAAATCTGCAGGTCAAATAGCATTAAAACATAAATGTATCAAAACATATGACCTCCAGTTTTTTCACAATATCGCGCGAACGCCGACCAGCCGGCAGATCAGGGCGTTATCGCGGCGTAAAACAGCAGGTCAGCGAGACGACGGGCAAGTGACAGAAGGCGCACGCCCAGCCTTGCTGGCCTGCTGTTCCACGCCGCGATAAGGTGCTGATCTACCGGACGTCTGGCGTTCGAGCGATATTGCTAAAAATCTAGAGGCTGAACTCTAAAGGCCGGTTCATACATGTAGCGGAGCGCTCAGTTAGCGCTTCATGAGCGCTGGAAGCAGCGCTCATGTGGCACCGACTTGCGCGTGACGTAGCGCTCGGTTAGCATAGTTCAAAATCGCTCCAGTAGGCGCTCAGTTAGCGCTTCAGAAGCGCTTCAGTGGGCTTTAATTAGCGCTTCTGCAGCGAGGTGCAAGCTCTCTCACGCTCCTTGTGCCGTGTTTGCTGCTGCGGAACAGCGCGTGCACGGCGATTCCGTTGTTGTTGTTTTTCCTTTGGCATTGAAAGAAGAGGAAGTAGAAGAGCCGCTCTCCAAGCAAAGGGTCGGGCAGACGATCCAGAGTCATGGACTCTGAACGACTAATTGATTGGGTACAACCTCATCGCTTTCCTTTCAATATGTGTGACCCTGGTTTCAAAAATCACCTTCGAAAGAGCTCTGTGTCTCGGTCCCTCAGCCTGGGAACAAGGTTTGCCGGATACCCGTCGTTATCTCGGTGGCGAACGATGTTCGCGCACCCAGAAGACACTTCTGGGCGTAAAGTCGTTCACACACATTTGCACTAATTGCGTATGTAAGAGCATTTGTCGCATTTCTATTACAGCGTCGCACGTGTCCGCCATGGTACTGTTGATGCACACCCAACCACAGGAACCGTAACCGCAGTGCACGTGTTAATCCGCAGCGATAACCGCCGTGCAAGAAGCGCCAACAAGGCGCTACTGAAGCGCTAACAAGGCGGCTAACAAGGCCCTACTAAAGTGCCAACAAAGCGCTACAAAAGCGCTAATAGCGCGCTAGTCAGAACTAAGTCACGCGCTAGGAAGCGCCACATGAGCGCACTTTGAAGCGCTCACATAGCGCTAATATAGCGCTCCGCTGTATGTGTGAATACGCTTAAAGGTTCAGCTGGCGCTAGTGTGCTGCTGCACATTGAAGCAGAGAGCAACCAGCCGCAGATCGACTCCACTACCTTAGTTGTTTCTTTTCCTCTCTCTCATTCCAGAATGCATTCCTATGGAAATAAAGCGTATGCAGTTCTTTTCTCTGCATTGGATCATAAAAGCAAATATTGCGAATAAGTATAGCGTAGCAAATTGATTGGGACATTTCTCAATTATGTGAATCAAAATATCGGTCAGCTGGAGTGTTTTTTTATTTCGACATGTATTGCATTAAACATGGTGCTAAAACTGCTTCCAACCCGTATTAATGCGCACTGTTGGATAGTGTTAGCTCGAACACGACGTCGGCGCTTTTTCTGCAGGTGTGATTCGTGCCAGACGAACGAAGGATATCTAGAAAACCAAGAGAGACGGCGAGAACTATGCAGTAACGCTGGATCAGTACCTCCCTGTGGATGAAGATAAACTAAAGTGAAGGCCAACAAATATAGTCAGATTTGCAATATTTAAGTACTGCTTTCTTCTCTCTGCTCTTGCATATGGGTAAATATTCTTGTTTTGCATCCAAAACATCACCGCGCACACTCTGAAATCTTTAAAAATAGGGAGAAGCCAGAAATTAGATACCTCTCTAATACCTTCCGGGCATAGACAGCGATAAATGGAGACACATTTCATAGCCCTCATACTTTATTCCTTACGTTTTGGAGGTTTTCAACCGCTCGTAAAGATTTCTGACGGTATCGTTCTCATAAAGCAAAAGGGCTGGCATTATAGCTATATATAAGCGTCACCAGAGTTCTTGCGAACAAAGAACAGAGTCTACATTCCTTTCGATTGTTATATTGCTTAGATTCGTCGATTGGTTTGACACATTTGCTGTGAAACACAGGGTTGGTTCTGAGATATAGCAAAGCTTAACATCGTCCACCGATAAAAGAAATACGGTAACTATAGCAATTACACTTTTACAATCATCATAAAGACTACATAATATTCTGTACAACAAAAATGACGAAAGGAACCCAAGCTATTCTCCGGCGAAGAAAGAAAATGCACGCACGTTTTTATATTTCCGAGAAACCCCAACCAGCACGGAACTATCTAGCCGCCACGGTCCATCGAAATGATAAGAGAACCGCAAAGAGAATCCTTGAATCGTGTAGTGCATAATAAACTGCATGGAATGTCTCCGGGTACGGCGTTGGTAAGAAGGGCTGTACAACACTAGAGCGCACGACACTTGAGCGTCGACATTAGAGCGCCGACAGTAGAGCGCCACGACGTTAGCGCGCGCGACACTAGAGCGCCGCGACGTTAGAGCGCGCGCGACACTCGAAGAGCGCGCGCCGAGCGCTTAGCGCGCGCGACTCAAGAGCGCTGCGACGTTAGCGCGCGTGACTCGAGAGCGCAGCGACATTAGCTCGCGTGTCCTTTGACTCCAGAGCGCCGGTCACGAGAGCGCACAACCAGTCCAGCGCGAGTGGCCCGACCGGACCGACCACTTCTTCGGGCACCGCGTGTTTTATGTAAAATTGGCAGGGATTTATGCCGCGGAATTGAGCAGTGACATTGCGAAATGAGTCGACGAAATGTTTGCGTGTGACAAACCAAAAGTGTTACAAAAAGCTAACAGAAAAAAAAAATCTCTAGTGTGCAATTTTTGCAGAAAAAACAATCAAAAACATTGCAGCTGACCTAGCCTAGGTCAGCTGCAATGTTTTATTCTCTAATTTTTTTAAACTTTTTCTATAACGTTTTTTAAATCAAAGAACTAATGAAGGCTTCAATAGTTATTTGATTTTGTATATCACAGATTTACAGGGAAGGTTTTCCTGTATCTGTCAAAAGGCTGGAAAGATCTGCATCCGATAACATTGCGCTGAGCTTTCCTTCGATGAGTTTTTTACTGATACTTTTTAGCGGTGATCTTTCTTCATACGGACATAGACGTCAGAATACCATTTAAACTTATGCGAGGGAGTTCTAGATAGCCAACAAATAGATCGGAGCCCAAATACCTGTCAAGAATACACCAAATATAGCAAAAAGTAAACTATTTGCAGTATATCCGAAAGGCGCACCGCAGCACTGTGAAGAAATCTGATCGACTCGCTGCTCCACTCAACTGCAACCTTTCCCGGTGCCTATATGCACCAGCCCACTCCCCTGCTCCCTTTTCTTTCCGATGTCAGTAAACAATTGGTTAGAAAGAGTCGTACCCGTTTTATTTTTATTTATCCAATGAATCAAAAATCACCAATGCTTCAATCTGATGAGTCGCACAATTTTGTTCTATCTGTGGAGCCGCGGGTACATCACACATTTTTCGGTGTTTGCTCAAATGGTTGCGCTCTCGTGTCGCGCACTCAACTGGTTGTGCGCGCTCGTGTCGTGCGCTCTCGTCGACGTGCGCTCTAGTGTCAAGCGCGCTCTAACGTCGGCGCTCTAGTGTCGCGCGCTCTAAAGGTGCTCTCCCAGTAAGAAAGTATGTGGACGACGTCATACTATGCCCGGTAACGGATTGTCTAACAGACAGTCTGGAACGTGAGATAAAATCAGCGGCTCTGGGGGCACGACACCGCTGCGGAAGCCATGACGAAAATTCGCTTGTTCGTTCAGGTGCTGCTCCTTTCTTCAATCATCTCGCCGAAGCCATCCGTGGATTACGCGCCCGATTCCCATGGTCCCGGTGACGACGCTGTTTTTCTGTCTGCGGGGCAAGATTGCACACCCTGGCCGGATCCCATCGCTGTGCCACGTCTGGGCACTTTCATCAACCTCGGCTGGCAACCAGGGACGTCGACGGAAGGGCGTCTACTTAAGCAGCTCCAACAGCCCGGCCAGTCGGGGCACGACACCGCTGCGGAAGCCATGACGAAAATTCGCTTGTTCGTTCAGGTTGGTTATCTCAAACACGTCAAATGCTATCGTAGCAATGACCTTTGTCTGTTTTTGGTGTCGTGCCCCAACGACGATGTGTGCTCTTGGTGGAAAGCGTTTTGTTATTACTGTTTCCAGTACACGTACGTTTTTTCGGTCTCTCAGCTCCTCTTATTAATGTCGGGAGACGTCGAAATGAATCCGGGCCCTGATACCGCCATTGACCATGTCGACAACCCAGGACCTCATACCGACAGCGCCCACATAGCGAGTATTCTAGCTGCTGTGCAGAGGATCGAGGCTACGCAGACAGACATGTTGGCGAAGGTCGTGTCTCTAGAGAGAGGGCAAAAAGCTACCGATATATCAGTTCAACAACTGTTCTCTAGGATAAGTGCTGTGGAAGCTAAGTTGGCTGCGACCGACACTGCGTCGGAAACTACGCTCCAGCCTTCCCAAGGCATGTCTGTCGAGCTGGCGAATATCCAGAAACAGTGTGAAGACAATGAAAATCGACTTAGAAGGTCAAATCTGTTGTTTTTTGGTTGCCCTGATAACCAATCCGAAACGTGGGGGCAATCTGAAGAAAGAATCATCCAGTTTTGCGCGCAGAACTTGGGCATTGCGCTCGACCCCTCAAATCTTGAAAGATCGCACCGGCTGGGAAAATTCAATCCCAAGAAAACCAGACCAATCATAGTCAAGTTTGCCCGATTTAAAGATAAAGAAAACATTTTGTCCTCTGGTTTCAAGCTAAAAGATACCCCTTACGCTGTGCGTGAAGATTTTTCCGAGTCTGTGCGACTTGCTCGAAGCAAACTGTTTCAATACGGCAAAGACTTAAACGTACCGTTTAAAGTACGTTTCAACAAATTGCATATTAACAACAAACGATTCGTATTTAACCCTGAGTCTCAATCTGTCATCGAACTCTCCTAACTAGCCCGGCGGAATAAAAACAAAACCAAAACGTTACCGTCATCACATCAAACTGCAACACGCGATAAAAACCAAAATGTTTCTGTCCTCTTCACAAACATTCGCAGTGTCATGCCAAAACGAGACGAGCTGCATGACGTACTCGAGGATAGCGCATCAGACATAGTCATTCTCACAGAAACGTGGTTAAAACCAGATATTGAAGACAAAGAAATCTTTCCTATTAACCTCAACTATAACGTGTTTCGGCATGACCGGAGTGATCAGAGGGGTGGTGGTGTGCTCATTGCGATAAAAAGGCACATATCTTCTTTTGGCGTGTGTGTATTGAACAACAGCTTGGAATTTACTTGCGTATGCGTTTGTACTCCCTCGAGTAAGATCATTATAGGAGTGTGTTATAAGCCACCTGACTGCGATTCATCCTTCCATACCAATTTGCGCTCTCTTCTCGTTGATATTAAAGGTCGTTTTCCTAAAGCCGACATGCTGTTATTTGGTGACTTTAACTTTCCTTTCATTGACTGGTCAAATTTATCCTCTGGTGGTACAGCAGCATCTAAGCAATTCCTGGAAATGTGTCTCACTTTAAATTTCACACAGTTAGTTGATCAACCAACCCGTGCAGATAATATCCTAGACTTGATACTAACCACGTCACCAGACATCGTAAAATATATTCACTACTGTGAAGGGCTAAGCGACCACAGGCTACTGCATATTACCTTATCACTTCCCGTTATCGTAAATCATCCTATTTCTAAGATCATTCAAGATTATAATAAGGCAGATTATGTATCAATAAACCGCGAGTTGACAACTTTTTTTACTCTTACGTTGATAATTTTTACCTTAGATCGGTGGAGGAGAACTGGGTGCTATTTAAAACAAAAATGAATGAACTTGTGAAAATATTTGTTCCTACAATTCGTATTCGTACAGATTCGACTAACCCATGGTTTACAAAAACTTTGCTTTCATTGCGAAATAGAAAAAAGAGACTCTTTGCGAAGGCCAAACGTGTCGACACGACCGAAGTTTGGGAGGCTTACAATTCCTGCCTCAGAGAGTACACCAGGAGCCTTAAGCTGTCCAAAAATAAATTCTTCTTCCATGACTTACCGACCATCCTGCGGACTAACCCCAGGAAGTTCTGGAACTTAGTATCACCAAAAACTAATAACCCTATCGTACATCTTGCCCATGAAAATGGCGACCTCATCCCTGAGAGCGAGTACCCTAAAGTACTAAACGACTACTTTTCCTCAATTTTCACTATAGAGTGCTTAGCCACTATCCCTACTCTCACTGAAGAGCTTTACGAGCCAATGCCCCAAATCAGTATAAACCCTGCCGGTATCGTAAACCTAATAGGAAAATTAAAACTCACATCGTCCGCTGGTCCTGACAATATAAATTCGAAAATTCTCAAAAACACCAGCATTATTTCCAGTGAATTTTTGTCGCTCATTTTTAATCAGTCCTTATCTGAAAGCGTCCTACCCTCAGACTGGAAAATTGGCAAGGTTGTCCCGGTTTTTAAACAGGGAATTCGCTCTACTGTCTCTAACTATCGCCCGATATCTTTAACATCTGTCTCATCCAAACTACTTGAGCACATTCTTTACTCTCACATCATGACTCACTTAACAACAAACAGATTTTTCTTTAAGCATCAACATGGATTTCAAAAAGGACTATCCTGTGAGACGCAGCTCTGTGACTTCATTCATGATTTACACACTAACCTCGAGTGTCATGCCCAGACAGACGCCGTCTTTCTTGATTTCTCCAAAGCTTTCGACCGTGTCCCTCATCAACGTCTCCTTTCCAAGCTGTCCTCTCTCCACCTTGACCCCTTAGTGTTTGCATGGATACGCGACTTCCTTTCCTCCCGCGTACAGTTCACGGTCATCAATGATCACGAGTCCACCTTAACAAATGTCTCCTCTGGTGTTCCGCAAGGGTCCGTTCTCGGGCCTCTGCTTTTTTTAATATTTATCAATGACCTTCCTGCCACCATTTCCTCTAAAATACGCCTCTTCGCAGACGATTGCGTAGTCTATAACAAAGTAACATGTGTGCATGATCACAACCAGCTACAAGATGACCTTCTAAAAATTAACCAATGGTGCAACACCTGGTTGATGTCACTAAACAAATCCAAATGTAAATTAATCCGCTTCACCAGAAAGAAATCTATCCTATATCATCAATACTTCCTCGACTCTGACCTAATCGAAACCGTTTCAATGTATAAATATCTTGGTGTAAGACTAACATCAGACCTCTCATGGAATAACCACATTGAAGCCATACATGCTGACTCATCGAGAACTCTAGGCTTCATCCGACGTAACCTGCGCAGTGCTCCTCCACTCGTCCGCAAGATGGCGTACGACACGTTCATCAAACCAAAATTAGAATATGCAGCTTCCATCTGGAGTCCCCATCAGGCCTACCTCATCAACCACCTGGAAGCAGTGCAAAACCGAGCCGCTCGTTTCATCTTGTCCACCTATGATTTTTCTGTCAGTGTATCCGCGTTAAAAAGTCAACTAACCTTGTCTTCTTTGCAGCTCCGCAGAAAACTCTCTCGCCTCTGTCTTCTTCATAAAGTCTACTATCATTGCCCCGACCTCAAGAGCTCTTTGTTATCACCTCCTGACAGGACATCTTCTCGTCTTAACAACTCCTGCACAATCAAACGTGTTTCCGGTTCCACAAACGCATTCAATCAGTCTTTCCTTCCTCAAGCCATCTCCGACTGGAACAGCCTACCATCCTCCATCGTCACCATCGTGGACCCAGAAGTATTTTTGTCAAGCTTACGGATTCATTTTTCTTGTTATTAGTATTTTGTTTCCATTGTGTACGATTAATGAGCTTGACCTGGATGTAATTAACTTGTGTTTCTTCCTTTTTTTGTTTGTATAACATGTATATACCCCCCTTATGTAATGCCCTAACCGGGCCCTTAAGGTGAAAATAAATGAAATGAAATGAAATTGAATTTTACCACGGAAAACACCCGAGAGAGAGGTCCTAGAGATCCTAGGCTTACGTATTCATGTGACTCAAGGGTTATGTTGGGAATACGGAAAAGGAAATTCTAAACCGCTGTTTCCAAGGATTAGCTCCCATTCGAAGCCCGTAAAAGCGGGGGTTGTAAAGTGCTTGGTCAGAAATGGGCTAGACAGATTGTGTTTTTTTATTACCACGTATTCGGTTGAAAGACAGTACAAAATGTTGATCAGTGTAGGGTATGATGACAGTTTTATCAAACGACAGTTAGAAATGGTTTCAGAGGAAGGAGAGAAGCGGAACGAAGTGAAAGGACCATATTTGGTGTGATCCCGTATTTTCATCAAATTCTCACAACTTGAAGGCATGTACGAAAAAGTTTTGGTAGACACAGTCTTTAGCTCGGATTTTAAACTGAGTAGATTCACGCCTTCTGAAACAGGTGCGAATAACTGCAAAAAGAACCATCGGGAAAAATCGGTAAATTGCGAGAATGGTGTTGCGTAGGAGATACTACTGGAATGTAGGCCAGACGTCACGATGAACAACGACAGATTAAGTGAACTCAAAAGAAACGTGCAGAACAGTGCACCAAACTCTGAAATCGGAAATCATGTTCACGAATGTAACAATAGCACTGCGAATTGGTCGTAGACAGATCATGGCACGTCGTAAGTGTGTACAATAATGGCTGCGATGTTTAAAAAAAAGGGAAGGAAAGAAAAAAGAAAGAATGAATGTTTGTTCTTTTTGTTTTTCGTGTTGATTGGTGACAACCTTTGTTTTAAAGTATATACAAGTGGTTTACCGAATGAACCTATCAGCTGAGTTTGAGACTTCGTTAGTCTGACTTCTTGCCCTGCCTCTTCTACATTTGGTTGTTTCATGATTATCTCACCCATTCTCAGGTGTTTTAACAAAACAATAAGCTATACCTTTGTGAACTAAAAAATACCACACAGGATTAAACAAACAAATTACCCTTGAAGTTTGCTAAAAAAAATGAAATATGGCTATCCAAAGTCATGTTAAATAATCACTTGGACAATATTTAAAGTTTTTTTTTTCATAGCTTTATCTCCAAAGGACGGTCATATGCCTTGAATAATTTTTGTACTCACAGAAGTGTTGGCTAACTATAAATATTGTCCATGAGGTGTCTTTCCTGCAGCGCATAGAGGCGGTCAATCACGGAAAACAAAGGAAGAATCCCAGCGAACGATAAGACATAGCGTAACATCAAAGGGAAGCTGAAGAGTTTCTTGAAATAAACAAGTTAGAGGTGAATTCTGTCGTATTTTTATCCCGTGAATCTGAATATCACGTTTGTTTTCCTCAAAGGTGGAACTAAATGCGAGAAAAGCATGGAAAAACTTCAGACCAGTCGTTACGCCCGATCTTTCGGCCGCCCAGCGCGTGTTGCCAGTGTGGGCATCCTGCACCAACGTTACTGTAACTAGCATCACACCAGTTGTGACGTTTATTTCTGACCATTTCAAGAATAGCGAAGAGTACGCGTGAATAGCTTTGATAGGGGCTGAAGATGTGCGAAAGCGGAAATTCTGAAAACTCTAAATATCCTGGAGGCCTAACAAAGAATATTAAATATTTTTTTTTCCTAAAATACAGAAGCGTTTCAGTTTTCCTTAAAATTTGACAAAAAAGAAAAAAAATGCAAGGAGTGCCGCGACAATACGTGAATCAAACGTCGTGCTGAGTGTAACATCGCGTGTTGCATTTATTTTCGGTCTAATCGTATTCTGAACGTCGTCCTTTGCTCGTGTCTTAAAAACAGAGAAGCCGCCAACTTTTTTTTTTCTTTGTCGGGTGCAGGAAACTATTTATGAATCCGAAATACGAAAGCCCAAGATGGAGTAAAAAAAAAACAAACACAGCATAAGACTTTGTTTTTGTACGTTTTTTTTTCCTCCGTTAAAGGGTTTTAGTATGTCGAATAACAACCAGCTCGGCTGCCTGGTAACGTTCTCCTTAATTACCAAGGAATTGTGAACATTCTTTTCCGTGCATCGGCATACCTGAGCCAACCGTATCCCGCTCCAGACGGAGCAATTTTCCCAACAATGTCGGGGCGAGTTGTCCCCTAGCTTACCCGGAATACTCGTGCGGCAACGCGAATTGCTGGGATCGGGTTTTGCTCGAAGCGGCCGGGCGGATCGGACAACTCGGAGACGTTTGAAGCGGCAGCGGCCAACCAGGGACGCTATATTTGTGACGTGACACCTGATGATGGTGGCGATGATAACAACAAAAGACGAGGTTTAACTCGTTTCTGGTTTGAAATGGATCGTTTTCATCACTAGATCGTTTCAGGGAAATGATTTAGTATTCTCGACGGCTTCAAAGATATATAAAAAAACACGTTTTAGCGCCTCATTGTGTTTCTAAATAGTGCGAACAAATTAACATCTATTGATGTCTATGGCAGATCGCAGCAATTCCCTTGCTGCGTGTGAACGCGGGTGGCCCGTGATGGTGGTGTTGCGACCTTAAAGCGCTGGGAAAAATTGCCGCGTCTAAAACTGGCGCTAAGCAGTCTCGCGTTGTCCGTTGCAACAAAGAAGGGAAGTGGCGCTGGTGCGACGTCGTTCAGGTTTCACTTTTCCTAGGTGAAAGCTGGCATGAGCAGGAGATTATAACTAGATAAGCGGTACGCATCTGATATATACCCACTATAATTATGCATACAGGACGTAATGCGCCCAACAAGTGTAGTATGATATAATATTTTCTGAACAGCGATTCCAGCTGTCAAGGTAGCTATATTGGGGGTTGTGGGGGATATTTATACAGCGTGTAGTTGGTCAGCCATTTAAAGTTGCGACGAGTCACTCGCTGTAGATGAGCAATTTAGCCAGTGCGGTACAACCGCTAGCCTGGGGTCTTTAACGTGCACCACGCAGTGGTGATACACGACCGAACGCCGGTACGGTGCTCATCCAGATCGAAACGGGCAGGGGTGAAGCTCGAGCCGAGGATCCCTGGGTTCTGCAGCGCGAGCTTTCGCTCCACGCGCGTCGAGCTGGGTGTGCCCTTTAGCCCACTCGGCCACCGATCCCCCCTTAGCTATATTGGCTATACACATATTGTGTTAATATATTTATAGTATAGATTGAAACAACTGCAGTAATGCTACATCAAAATTAATTGGTTGGTCGCAGGAGGCCAGTCCGCGGAAAGAAGAGAGAAAAGCAAATCACGTAAATTGATACTGTGGAGTACCAATTTACGTCAAGTACTTTGAAGGCTATGAATGAAGCAGTGCTATTCGATCAAGAAAGGCTGTTTCGTCATTAATGTGAATTGGTTTTAAACGTAATAGAAAACTTCATAGACGTGGACGGAAAATTTCCCACGAATTTCCACAGCAGTTTCACATCATTTCAACGACACTCTGCGTAGCAATTTCGGCCACAATGTTTTTGCGGTAGCAAGACCTGTGCCTGCAAACCTCCGACTGCAGAACTACTGGCTATTCGAATACCATTCACCCCGCGGACAAGTAAAGGTTTTTCTACTCACGCGTTGAGAGCGAGCAGGAAGAAGCCGACCAGTAAGGCTACGGTCAACGTGCCGTTCACGAAACCATAGTCCGTCCACACTGGCAACTCCATCTCTGCCCCAAAGTCACTCGTGAGAAATGCGCGCTCAAATTCCACTCAACCAAATACACCATCTCGGACAGGAGGGGGTGAGGAGGGGACGACCGCAACCTCTCCTATTTTCCTCCATTCTTAAATTAATCAGTGGGAGAGGGCGACGTGGAGTGGGTACAGGGCGGCCGCAGCCGCAACCGCTTCTCATCGCGCGCGTACCATTCGGGAAGCTATCTGTTTGGTGTAGATACCCTTTCCACTTGCGAAAGCGACTGACTGTTTCCACCTTACGATGGACCGCTAGGGATGCTATGATCCATCGGAACCAATGCATTGCCATGTGAGCATCACGTGACCCCCGGATGGGGCGCAGGGCGCGTGGTATAACCTGAAGCGTCCACAGCAGTGGATTGGATGGGGTGACACGTAGCGTCTGGCTCGGTCCCTCGTAAGGTACCATAGGCGAGATATTCCTTCGGTCGACCTTGATATATAATAGTGTTTATTTCCATTACGAAAAAATAGTGGAGTGGAAGGAAAAAATATTTAATAACGATGCTTGACGAGCCCTTAGCCCCAGTGGTACCAATCACTCTGTGCAGGCAGTATAGAATACACACAACAACATATTATTACAGGCTGGAAACCTATATAATTAAGTAAGAATAAAATCCACACTATATGTTCAAACATTCGAGAAAAAAAAAGGGGAGGAGCTGTAGCGAAAAGTAACTTAACGTTTATTTATTTCTATACAGCTGTTGAGAAAATTGGAAACTCTACCTAGCGATTTTGTGTCCATAATTTTACCTGCATTTAAGAACCTTCCAATATTTATTATGGCGGGTCACGTAAATTATAGTAGTTGGTTCTAATGGAGTTAGTTCTGTTAGAATTGAAGTTCCATTTTTTTCGTTTTTGATAGCGACGCATATTTTACAATAATGTAAGTTAGGAATTTTTTTCAGTAATAAATTATTAAACCTGGTCTTAGTGTGAGAATCATAAAAAGCGTTGCAGATTTATTGCAAAGCCAAAGTGCAAGACTTACAATGGAGGCTCACGCAACGTCAGGGGCTAACGACGTTTTCAGCGCGCGACACGAGCAGCACCGACGGAACCGAGCTCGGACATAACGTCGCGAGCCTGGCAGCGATGGACGGTTCAGCAGGGCGGTCTCAGCGAAGCCCGATTTTTATGTTATTTTAAGTTCTTAGCGGTTATAAACATCAGTTTGTGTATTGGCATCGACGCACGTCTTTCCTGACCGCTACAAATTGGTGACCTGAGGAATGTCGCACCCCCGAAGCACTTTCCCTGCTGCGCCAAGGTCATCAACCGCTTCCAGTCCAGTCGTCATGGCGCAATCTGGTAAACCCGCCGCTAGTGGGGCGTTCAGCTTTCCACCTTCGCCTGCCTCGATTCCGGCCAGCGGACCCTCATATGTTTTTCGCCCAGGTGGAGAGCCAGTTTGCCCCGGCCCGGGTAACGTCAGAAATCCAGAAGTTTCACTATGGTATTGCAACGCTTCCGCCGGACATCGCAGCGGAAATTCGGGATCTGGTCTTGACACCACCGGCAGTCTCCCCTTACGACATCTTCAAGGCGAAACTGATACAGAGGACCACGTCGTCAGAACAATGCCGACTCCAACAGCTCCTCAGTTCAGAGGAGTTGGGCGACCGCAAGCCAACACAACTGCTGCGGCGCCTTCAACAACTCAGGGGTGAGAATGCGCCGACATTCGACGCGGCGCTCATGCGGGAACATTTTCTGCGACGGCTCTCGACAAGTGTCCGCATGGTCCTCACCGCTGCGGCTGGGCTGAACCTCGACGATGTAGCAAAGCTCGTGGACTCTGCCATGGAAGTCACAGTGCCAACCATCGCACAAGTCCAAAATAGGTCCGGACTATTGCTTCCCACTACTCCACCGGCCGGCGCGATGACACTGCATGTGGCATCAACGACCTTCGCGAGGAGATCCACCGCGAGATTGGACGCTTTTCTAAACAGATCGCCGCTCTCACCGATCGAATTCCCCAGGCGAACGACCAAGGTCATCTTGTCGACGGCGTACGCCTCGATATCTCTCGCCCTGTCGAGGTACTACGTGCTGGTACCATCGCACTTTCGGCACGCAAGCAAAGAAATGCGTCCCACTTTGCACAGCCTCGGAAAACCCCGAAACCCACCACTAGAGGCGGCGAGTGGTGCCGGTTCCGAAACGAACCGTCTCTTTTTTATGGTAGACAAGGATACTGGTCTCCGGCACCGGCGCCGCAGTAAGCGTCCTACCCGTGACGTCCATAACAACCAATTTGTTGCGGTCAGGAAAGATGTACGTCGATGAAAATGAACAAACTGATCTTCATAACCACGTAAAAACGTGATCTTCATAACAACTAAAGAACGTAAAAATGAAGCTCCGCTGAGACCGCCCTGCGGCACCTTCGATCGCTGCCAGGCCCGTGCTGTTCTTTCCGAGCTCGGAGCTCGGTTCCGTCGGTGTTGTTGGTGCCACGTGCTGAAAATGTCCTTAACCTCTGACGTTGCGTGAGCCACCACTCTAAGTCTTGCGCTTTTGCGCTACAATATATTTCACGATTTTTGTTTTCTGAAGAAGGTAAATTTTATCAAGAGATTGGTTTCTTTGGATGTACCCCAGACAAGGCTGCAATAATTTAAGTAGGAAAAAATAACATATTTTAGACAGTTATTTTAACCGCAATTCAAAAAGTTGAGTCTTGGAGAATGCGTCAAAACGACAACACGTAAAAATTTTGGAATCAAATAATTAATATGACTGTCCCAAGACGTATTAGCAGAAAGAACTACACCGAGTGTTTTAAAATTATTTACAATTTCTATGGGACTTGAATAAGATTTGTCTAGTCGTACAAACATGTTTCCTTAGAGGACCAAAGATAATTATCAGTGTTATTGCTTATTCCTCTATCTCGTTGATATATAGTTTAAAAGAAGGACCCTATAGTTCGTTGCTACTCAAGAAGGTAGGGCGAGGGAAGGAAGACTGGGCAGTAGAAAGCAGACGGAACGCTGGTGAAAAGAGAAGAGAACCCCCTCTCTCTTGCGCTCCGCCTGCTTCCTCCTCCCCGGTCTTCCTTTCCCTCGCCCTACCTTCTTAAGTTGCTATGGACTTTAGTATGCTGGCTTGTGGAACACATGAAAAGACTAGTTTTTGATTTGATGAATATCCAGATATATTAATGAATTGAAAGCGGGGATTCAAATATGAATTAAAGGTGCCCTGTAATCATATTTAAACGTCTACCTTTCTTCCAGTTTTCACGTCCCTTGGGGTTCGGGCCAGCCAGCTGGCACAGAGAGAGTAACTAAATATCAGTGCGTCATATATTAACCGGACGACGCGGGAACCTCCTCCACCTATGGTGGCGACCCACGGTGCCGAAAGCGCGCAATGCGTGAAGTCTTTGGTCCTGGCCTTACTACTGGTCAGAGCCGCTAAAAGCTTCTTTTTAGTCAAAACACAAAATATAAGTTGCGCGAACCATTTCAAATTATTTATAAAAGTAGATTTCGTTTGGTTTTTGAGATCAGAAAAGAAACAAATGCAATTTATAAAGTACGGGAACATGAAATGACCCGTTGACATACCCGCCACTAAGCGGTGGAAAATGCGGTGCACACTAGAAAGGGGTAGTGGGATCAGGCACCTACGAGCGGCGAGCGTAGAAAGCTCCCGGATGTACGCGGAGGCGCCGCGGTCGCATACGGTCTCGAGGATCCGACTGGTTCCGAAGGCCTTCGGTGAGCAGGTTTGTCTTGTGGTTTGGCCGTTTGGCGGTATGGCAGCGCAAAGTGGCTCCCGTTCTGAACTGATCTTTACCCCGTGCTTGCGGTGGCTTGTGGCCAATGAAGAGTCATGCCGAATTTGTGTTTAATCGCGCAGCAAATGCAATGCGAGCCGCTCTGGCTGCCCGCTTCATACAGCCTATGCAGCACATGCTTTAGTGGCGCCATCTTGAGCCGTCGACACGGGGTGCGGCAGCCGTGAGCGCTTGCTGAGCTCACTACCCTCCTCTAGTTCGCGGCCACTCAAGCCACGACCAAGGACGTCATGAAGAAGGTTATTTTTTGCTCGTTTCCGTATTTTTAAGTTGCCTAAATGTTTAAAAGAAGAGAAGTTCGAGAAAAAGAAAATTCATTAAGTTACTACGTTCAGTACGCTCAGGTTCGGAGCAAATAAAAACCAGTCAAAACGTCGGTGAGGGGGTCCTTTAAGGAGTAATAAAAATCGACCTCGAATACCATAGTAATGGAGTTTACTAAGTAGAATGTTATGGTCGACAAATTCAAATGCTTTAGTAAAATCGACAAACGCACGCCAGCTACCAGTATTCTTGCCTTGCAATTTTGCATTATATAGTCTTTTTGAACCAACAAAGCTAAGTCAGTTGAATGGTGTTTCCTAAAACAAAATTAAGATGATAGGAAATAATACTTATTTGTAATATGTAGAGGACGAGACTGTACAACGTTTTCTAGGCCTTAGGGAAAAAATTAAGGAGGATTGAGATTGATCGATAATTGATAAATTGTGTTATTCCTTTTTAAATTAAAACGGATACTTTTGCTACTTACATGGCCCCACGAAGAATACCCGACAAAGAATACACATTAAAATGTAGGTTAGGTACGGTGAAAGTATGGCAAGAACGTGGTTGATTGGATGTGTTGTATGCCATTACAGTCGCAACCGAACTATTTTTTAACTGCATAAAAAGTAGAGAACACCTTGGCATCTGTAAAAGGTTCAAAAATAATAAAATAACTATTTCTGCTGCCTATGTATTTGCAAAAATTGGCGTTACTGGTTGTACTAACTAAATTTGCAAAGTATTCACTAAAGGCGTTTGCTAAAGATAGTCCACTTGAAGTTACACCGTCTCGTTCAATATTGTGAACAGGCTGACGGCTTGGACTGCAATTTAAATGTGAATTCAGGTTTTCCCAAATGAATTTCGTGATACCACTAGCATTTCTAAAAACCTTAGAACGATATTCGGCTTTAGCTATCCGTAGCAATTTTGTTAATTGATTGCGACACGTCTTAAAAGATATCAGGTGATGGGGTCTTTCTTTTCAGAAATTTCAGGTACTATTTGTTTTATTTTGAACGATGTCCAGTTGAATACCTATAGATATATAAGCCGCCTATTCGGAGAAGCTTTTCAATATTTAATATTAAATTGAATAGCTATAATTGAAAATAAAGTGATCCCACTTAAAGGAAGGTCAACTGCTAGTTTAAAACCCGATTCCCAAAAAACTTTTCGCACGGTAGAAAAATGCTTCTCTCCACCCTTCCCTTTTCTTTCTCTTCCACTGCTATCTTAACGGCGGGAGGCCCCTTTTGTGGGGACTGGAAAAGCTGAGATATTATCCCGGCTTATCACACCCAAGTTGGGCAACAAAAAGTTCCTGTAGCCAGTGCAACCGAGAAAGAACATGAACGGCATTTCGGGGAACTCTTCAAACGTCCGGGCCAGTATGGAGTTGTCATCAATGTCGCCAGACACAAGTTTGGTGCACCAATCCTAAATTTTTTTGGAAAGGATGTTAATAAGCATAAACTTAAACCACTCGACACCATAGTTGAAGCTATTCGCAACTATCCCCACCGTCTAGCATACGTCAACTCCGAGAGCCCCTACGACTGCTAAATATTTACCATCATTTAGTCCCGTCTGCGCTGAAATCGTTCAACCGCTAACTTGCCTATTGGCTGCTTTAAAGAATTTCACATTGTCATTCCCATTGCCCGACACAGCACCTAATTCATTTATCTGAATCAAGTACACAATTGCCAATGCCACAGTTTCTAGTGTACTCTAAACCCGATGTACCTACTATAGCATCATGGCAGATGCTTCCGGCATAGTAGTAGGATCAGTACTACAGCAAAACATCGATGACCAGTAAAAACCTCTCGTTTTCTTTAAAAAAATTAACACCTACAGAGACCGGCTACAGTGTCTTTAAACTTGAACTCCTTGCCACATATCTCAGTGTCAAATGTTTATGCTATTCAGTCGAAGGTGGGGAAGTTTTTATTCATAGAGATAACAAGCCACTAATTTTCGCCCTAACATCAAATGGAAAAGCAGACACCTTCCAAAAATATCCTCAGTGAATTGAACACGCTAATCCGACTCATCAAAGGAAAGCACAATGTGCTTGCTGACACATTGCCACGTATAGATATTACGGTGTTGATCCTACCCGGCATTGAACAGGTAGAGTTTGCTGATCTCACAAAACATCAGCAAGAGGACACATATTTTCAAGTTGATTTACAGGGCACATTTTAAGGTTGAAGAAAACCTTCGTGCCAGAGACGCATATTAATCTTTGCGATTTTTCAACAGGAACCCCACTACCATACATTCCAACCACCTTCCGCATGAAGGTCTTCAATTTTTTGCATAGATTGTCGTATCCTGGCGTACGAGCTACGCAAAAACTGGTCACTGCACGTTACGTCTGGCCGATGATAAACACGGATATCCGCACTTGGACAAGAACGCGCACCTTCTTTCAAAGGTCGAAGATTTATCGTCACACCGTAACTCCAGTCGCAACGTTTCCGCCAACCACCACACGTTTCCATACTGTTCACCTATACTTGATTGGCCCCTTACCCCATACCAGAGGTTTCACATATATTTTGACTTGCGTAGAACGCTTCACATGATGGCCTGAGGCGATCCCATTTTTGGAGATCACCGCGGCCACCATGGCCAAAGCTTTCGTGAAAGAGTGGGTTGCCTTGTTTCGTCTTATCTGTGGTCACGACGGATCGCGGGTGGCAATTCGAGCCCCATATCTCTTCGCTGATCTTATGCGACTCCTCGGCGTAATTCGAATTCGCACAACAGCCTACCACCCTCTTACAAATGGGATGACTAAACGATTTCATAGAAACCCCTAAGTACTCACAACTCTATTCCCTGGATCTAGGCTCTACCCGGTGTTGCTCTAGGAATTCGTTCCACGATAAAAATCGACATGGGTGTCTGCAACTGAGCTTGTTTATAACACTGCACTACGCCTGCCAGGAGAATTGATTTATGCTACATCACATGCCTCATCTCTTCCTTTAGCATATGATTTTCCCAACTACGCTCACGGACTCAGGGAACACTTCAGAGAGCTTCGACCGTTTCCGCCAAGAGAAGCTAATAATTACCCCACCTGCACCAATCCCGACCCTTACACTTGCACTTACGTCTTCGTTCGAATAGACAGGCAAAAGGAACCGCTTCAACAACCCTACCAAGATACAGTTAATGTTCTCAACCGGAATCTCAAGTCCTTCATTATTGTCATCGGTGACCGCCACGAAAGAATATAAACTTACAGACTGAAACCAGCTGATACTAACGAACCCACACCAAATTCCTATTCGAAGTCAAGGAGACCATCCAGGTTACCCCCGTCACGACTTTCGAAGAAAACAAACTTGAATGTATAGTATCTTGGCAATAGGACACACTAATTCTTGATAACGGTGAGATTCAGTGTACTAACGTGTCTATGCGCCGGTGACATCACCTTTTTCTGAATATTTGTAGATATCAAGATAACTAATGATTTGTTTTATATTAAGCTTCATTCCCCGAGGGGGAATATCTATAGTGACTACTGAAGAAAAAATAACAAAGGACCCACGAGCCAGGGACAGATTAGAGCGTCTTCACAGCCTCAAGGAATGAGCACCTATTTATGGAAAAGTGTCTCAACAGTATGATTAATTCGAAAGTTTTGTGGAGTAAAGGGGTGCCCATGCAGGACACTTCAGGATGCGCGAAGTGACACTTCTCCACCGTATGATATGAAAGTTGAAGTCGGGCAGACCATCTTCTTTTTGGACAGCCGCCGGGAAAACATCTCGGCTTTCCTCCTCTTCTCCTCTGCTTTTCCGTGACGTCGGCGCTTGTCCACCTGTTCTGCCGCGCCAGGCTATCCTTTCCTTTGCCGTTTTCGGGGTTAGACTTGAAGAGTAGCAGCGGAGCCTTGAGCAATTGACTGACAATCAACAGAGCGTGTGAGTGGCTGTCCGGACCCATGTGATTTGCAGGCTCTAGACCTCAACAAGAACAGAAGAGGGCGTTGGCCATACAAAAAAAAAAAAATGCCCCAACCCCATTTAAAAAAAACAAACAAAAACGGATGGCAGAGGTTAGCCGCATTTTATAAGGTGGAGAAGTGTCGCTTCACGAGTTCTTGTAGTGTCCTGTTTGGACAGCCCTTAAAGGCCGACGAACAACCTCCATTTTTTTCATGGAAGATAATCTAAAAGTTGAGGCTTGGGCGAGTTGGTACATACTTCGGAATGAAAAAAAAACAGCGCAAAAAGACGAGGACCAGACGAAGAAGTGACACTGACGCAGCGCTGCGTCCATGTCACCTCTTCGTCTGGTCCTCGTCTTTTGCGCTGTTTTAGGTCCCAAAGTAATCCCCTCAGCGCTCCCCTCTCCTAAGCTGCGAGGGGAGCCAAGGTGAGATTAGGTAAAAAGTGGAGATGATACAGAAAGGAGGAGGCGGGCAAAAGAGGGACGCGAGAAGTGTACGTCGACATTTACGAAGTTTAAATATTCACTACGTTTGATCTAGCGGCGAAATAAAACTGAATGATTGACTGACTGCAAACTAGGCAGTAGACACCTCGCATATTCGATGCGCAGTAGGTCGTTTGGAATAAATCATTCTCAAATCACAGCACAACTCAATTTTGAATGGGTGTCAAAATAATCCCTCAGAATGTTGCGCCAGCTGCATTTGTTTTTCGCGAAACTATCTCAGGCATTTATTCAGCCGTTTCACTATTTACAAAAATAATAAAAAAGAAATACAGTACGTCGAACTACTTGGGGAGAGTAAAGGCATATGTTTTAGTTTGATTTTTGTTTTATACATTTTAAGCGGAGCGGAGAAAAGAAAGACATATTAAATTCAATTGAATTTTATTTTCGAACACAGTGTTGGGGTCCCCGGGCGAAAAAGCTGTCGTTGAGAGCGTGAGGGTGCCTGGGGGCCCATACAGACAGCAACCTTTTGTGAAAAATTACAACAAATATGACGCGTAACACAATGAGTACACGTAAACACCGTATGAATGTATACAATTCTATATGGAACATTTCAAACACTATATAAAGATTATCAACTGTCGATGGAATTATAAATGACATAAATCAAATTTTCCAAAATGGCTTGTTTTGTAGCAAAAGTTACAATAAAAGCTTCAACACCAAAACTTCGCCACATACAAAACAGAGACTAATGCATTGTCATCCATCGTTTACGAAAAATTCTCGCATTTGTTTGCTAGTAAATTTAAAAAGTAAAGTTAATATTTTGTTCTAGATACTTGTTTAAAATAAAAGGTAAGTTATATGTCAGCGACTGCGAGAAGTATTTAGTGCGCCGGCGCGGCACTAACCACCTCTCACAGCTGCGGGTCCGAGGGACACTTATTTCTTTGGATAGGTCACATGTCATTTTAAAGATGACCTGAAACTTTCATTCGACAAGAATAAAGAATCCGATAAACAAAATTCATAAATATTTTTATGCTTATTATACCATAATGTGTGTACAATGGTACGGTTGATTCTAATCGTGGCACATTAGCAATATATCGAATCGCTTTCTTTCGAAAAGCAAGGATGGTGTGTATAATTCGTGCTGCGGTCGTGTCCCATATGAGCGTGTAGTAATTTATATGGGAAGTGAATAGGGCATGATTTATTTGAAGTTCTGCACAGTATGGAAGAATCTGCTGACATCGGGACAAGGCTCCTGTCGCCGATGATAAGGACTTAGCTAAAGCTTCATTGTGATCTGTCCATGTCATATTGGCAGAAATTGTAACTCCAAGGATCCTGTGTCTGTTAACGATTTCAGCAGAAGTGTCACTGAGTAATAAATTGTGTATTATTTGTGTCTGCTTAAGTGTAGTTTCGAATAAAATAGTCTTACATTTATTTGTATTTATTTAGACCGTTCTCGTTGGACCAGTGCCACAGTTTCGTAAGTTTCCTTTCAGCTTTTAAAATTATTTAATTTATGTCCCATCCGGAAATTAACAGGCTCATGCCATCCGCATAGATCACGCAGACTTCGTTACTATCCTGCTGAACAAGATAATTAATATACACATTGAAAACGAACGGTCCTAAAGCACTTCCTTGTGAAACACCGGCAGCAATTAATTTTAAAGAGGAAATGTTTTTATCTATTGCTACACACTGCTACAGGTCGTAAAGGTAAAATTGAAGCAACGATTGGGCAACCCCGCGGACACCATATGCGTGCAATTCTGTGGCAATATCTTGTGGTTTATGTAATTAAATGCCATGCTGTAGTCAATAAATACTCCGAGGGTAAGCCGATTTCCTTCAATATTCTTAACGATAAGTTCCTTCATTGTTAAAAGTGCTGTTTCTGTTAATTTTCTTAGTCGAAAGCCATGTTGTTTAAAAAAATTGTTGAGGCGGGAAAAAAATATTTTTTTCAAGTCCTTTAGAGAACACCGAATAATGGACACTGGCCTGTAATTGTTAAAGTTTTTTTCTCCTCGTTTAAAGATAACCGAAACTTTTTCCTTTTCAATTCTACTTGGAAAGCAACCAAACTCTAGAACTGGAGTTTGGTTGCTTTGTACTTACATTCTAGTTTGCGTTTTGTGTGATGCATTTTAACATTAAATTTCTTGATGGCATAAGCTATCGTGTGACTTCAAAGGGTGTAAAATTTGCTTAACTACGTTAGATGTTATGGGAAGTAGTGGTCCTACCTTGGACTAAGTTTACGCACTTCAATGAAACCTTACCACTGTGTAGCGCAATTCACTTTATACATTCCTTTATCCTTGCACCATCTTGCACCATTTTTGCAGCCTCTTGCAGAAATCGCGGGCCGCAATTGCCAAGAAATGTTAAAAAAAACTTGAACGTGGCGTGATTCTTATCAAAGTCAGCGCGCTGTGTTTTAGAGGGATACGCAACGGGAGCGCTGTTTTGTAAATGATAGTTTCACCTGCACTTCTCTTTCAAGTGAATTTGCATACATGTTTGCGCAGCATTTAAACTCGTGTTTTTAATTTGGGACTTACACAATTTATGTTTGAAAGGAATGAATACACACACGGCATCTTCATAACAATCTAGAAATAATAATAATAATAAATATGTTGTGGTGTATTCATCTCAGATCATGCAAGGAAACCCGGTCGAATTTTTATTATTTTGACCGAAACATTTTGATATTGTAGGGAAGTTTCAACATAGAAGAAATGTGAAATCCACGGGTTCGAGTAACCTTTTTTCTCGAGTTATGGGACGCAGAAGCAGAAATGAGCGTTTTCCCCAACTTTCGAAGGTCGGATGTGTGACCCTCGCTCCTACAGTGGGTTTTGCCTCTTCGATATTCTCATTATTGTTTATAACTCTGCGGACTTTATGAAGTGGTATTTATGTAATTTAGTGTTTCTAGGCCTTTAAATATATTAAAGCAAAACGCAAAACTCACCTCCCAGGTATATTTCTTATAAATTTTGACAGGTTTCTATTTGCGACCTGCTTAAGTTATATTTAAAATTATTATGTCTATAGAAAACTTAAAATGAGTTCTTTTTAAATAAGTTAGTCATTCAGTTGCACGCATTATCTCCTTCTATAGCATCACTTAATATAGTAAAGAATGAGACAGTTGCAATTTTGAGTTTAACTTAAAAAAAATATTTTTTATCTTTACCGTCCTTGTACAAAAAATTGTTCTCTACCAAGAATCATAGCTTTGAAATGTAATATTTTATTTGTATGGACTCATTTAAGCCAAAATATCGTGAAATGTGTGTTCGTATTTAGCTATAAAAACAGGCAAACGTATTCATCTTGGGCATCTTAGTGAGTTTGGAATATATTAGTATATCTCTGGGACGATATGTTCACGACCTGGTGGTGGACTCACAACAAGGCGACAGGAACGAGACCGGGACGGTGTTAAGTTGTAAATGAAAGAACAGCCGTTTTACCCGGCAAATATGAGCATTAAAAAATTTAGATGCTTTTTTTTTGCCATGATACATCAGAACCATTTAGTAAGTCGGAGCGTGGCACGTGACCACACGTGTTGCTACGTCATACTGAAAAGACATGTGACAAAGCATTCTCCTATTCCCCTCTCATCTTCTTGCACCTTGAACCAGCACGTCCGCCGGAAATCAGTCTGGGGGGAAGGTTGTCTGGCGCGCAGTGTGGTAAGAATCTATGACAAACGAACGATTTGGGTGCAGAACATTTTTCTTTGTGTTAAGATATTGTACGCGAAGGCGTGATTGGGGTATGATGCCACCGCACGTTTTGGAGGGACGGTGGTAGCGAGGACGTTGAAACGCAGGAAAAAAGTCTACCAATGCGTTTCAGTAGCAATGCTTGATTGTTGTATCGGTCGAACATCGTCGCAGTGCCTGCGCGTTAGGGGGAAGAAAGCTGCGTGTTCTGTTCACGTAAGTGTCACCTCAAAGTTTCAGTTTTAACTCTTCCACGATAAACGTTTTTTTTTGTTGTTACTTAAATCGTTTTGGTTCCGTTTCTGCCACCTCAGAGTGAATCAACCATCAGGGCGTTAACGTCTCGCCCGAGAAGCATACCAACATATTTTAGGAATCACAGAGATTTCCAAATTCGATAAGGTTGTCTGTTTTTTTAGCGAAATAGGAACACGTATTGCACAATGTTGTGGCATAAATAGAGGTCATCCAAACAACATACTACATCCATGATCTAATTGTTTGGTAGAAAAAGATATCTTCTACTAAAACTCAAAAAATAATAAGGAAAAATTATTTATAAATTTGCTACTTCCTTTATTTTTACTAATTTTTGAGTGATGATAATAAAGGAGATAATACACACAAGTCGATGACTTTACTATATCTATAAATGACTTCATTTGTACTTTCCATGGGCTAAAGGTTTTGAATATAGTCGAAGATAGCAGCGATTGCAGCCTTCCAGTGTTGATAAAAATATCGAGCTAGGAGGTGAGTTTGTCGATTTCTTTTCAAATGCAAAACGCCTAGAAATATTTAATTACATTAAGACTTCTTCATAGCGTCGTCAGAATTGAGAAAAGTTCATGCACTTCCGTTGGACTACGACCAACTTAGACCAGACCGGCCTTTAAACCGGTCGCAAGCGGTCCCAAGAGGGCTTAAAACCGTTCGTGTTCAAGTCGGTCGTCGTCAAACAAGAGTATGAACGGGAATTTATGAAAAACAAGGAAAATAACGTAGAGAAAATAACAGATAAATTCACTAGATGAAGTAAGCCGGAATCCCCCGATGCAAGGGGTTAGCCGTATATCCATATTCATATTCATATCCATATCTAGAAAGATAACAGGAGGAGAGTGAGTCAAGCATGCGACCTTCGACAGTCTGGAAAAGCGCTAACTTCTACCGCCGCTGTTTCTGTGCTCGATAACTCGAGAACAAAATATCCGAACCCGTGACTTTCACCTTTCGTCTAAGTAGAAAATTCTTTTGAACATAATTTTCTTTTCAAGATGAAAGCTTCGACCATTTTGCCTACACGATTGGAGATGAACTTGCCCATATGTATATTTGTTTGAAACGATTAATTGGGATAATGTTGCCTAGTGGTGTACACGTGAGGAACGTTTTTGTAAAAGGGTGGGCCGATATCATGTTCAGGTGTCCATCCTCCTATTTGTGTTTACAGTCGAAAAAGTTCCTGTCTATTCGGTAACTCTTTGAAATAGTTCAAATTAAACAAAATTAAATGCAATTCGATAACTGTCACCAAAATTATCCGCTTGGTAACTTTATACATGGGTGAAGAAAGGTAAAAAAAACGCAGGCAAGCTGGTGAATGACATCCATAGTAACCCTAAAACATAGGAAAAAACATAAACGGACAAAACAAAAAAGTTATTTTGTCCGTTTAGGTATCGTCAACAGTACCTTACTGTTGAGGATACCAAAAATATGAATCCATCCATCGCAAAAGATATTAACGTTTTAGATAGAAGATAAAGTAAGTAGGCAGGCGAGCTGGTTGATGTTACACATTTTTGAAAACCGGAGACGACGGACGAAAAAGGGGACAGCACACAGAACGTCCTACCTGAGACGTTCTGTGTGCTGTCCCCTTTTTCGTTCGTCGTCTCCGGTTTTC
Source organism: Ixodes ricinus (assembly GCA_037355805.1). Classification (NCBI taxonomy): domain Eukaryota; kingdom Metazoa; phylum Arthropoda; class Arachnida; order Ixodida; family Ixodidae; genus Ixodes; species Ixodes ricinus. The sequence goes on from JAZHYW010010337.1 coordinate 46,746, forward strand.
AAAAATGTGTAACGTTTTAGACCCCGCTTAAGTTTATTTAGCGTTTTCTGGTGCAATACTCTATCGAAAGCCTTCGAGAAATTTAAAAAAATAACGCACACTTCGCCATTCTTGTACACTATGAATGCGAACTCATGAATCGTGTGAATAAGTTGTGCCACTGTTGATTAAACGGCTCTCTTTCATCGACGAAGGCGTTTACTCACTCAAGATCACTCGACGATAATACCTAAGCCGACGTGACATTTCCTGTCCTCCATCTAAATGACACAGTCAAGAATGACTTTTCTACCTCTTGTCAAGGCGACTATTTGGAGAGAATGGCTATGAGGATTTTCTATATAGACTCAATGTCGGACGTAAGGTCGCAGGGAATGTGCGGAGTTCGAAGGTTGTCGTCCTTGATGAACTCGTACCAATAACATTGGGTTTTTATTTGTTTATTTATTTTAAAGTACCGCCGGTCAGCGAATGGAGGCCAAGGCATGGTGTAGGCAGAACATTAAAAAAAGTCAGCAAAGCAAATAAATACACATAAACATCCAGTAAAACTAGTAAGAAGTTTGCTCCTTGGAGTCCATTCTAACGATGGAAAGTTCATCAATGGCGCTAGAAAATGTAGCAAAAGAGACAGGACCCGTCACGCTGCGGGGCAAGTCGTTCCACTCACAAACGCTACGCCGAAAAAAAGGAATATTTTAAAACTCCTACCTGAAACGAAACTTACGGATTAGTTTCTCGTGCCTCTCTCTTGTGTAACGGCTCACGTTACACTGGATATCTAGAAACCATACTTTAAGCAAGTTTTGTTATGTATTATGCTCTGTAAAAAAATCATTTGCCATTTCACCCCTTTAGAATGATTTTTGACTTTTTATTGAAAGCGTGTTGACTTCTTGTGGACTCTGATTACTTTTTTTACTTTGACTTCCTATTGACATGGTCAACAGAAAGTTTGTGGATTTTGTGTTGAAATGTTTCTGATGATTGTCTTCAGCCTGAGTCAAAAGAAAAGATGTTAACTTTCTATTGACTTTACTTTGATTTTCTCCTGATGACTTCCGGTTGACAGTGTCATCAAAATCACTGCAGACGTTCTGTTTACTTCGTGTTGAAAATGTTCGGTTAATTCTATGTAACCAGTGTCAACAGAAAAGCATCACATTTTCTGTTGACTTTTTATTAAACATAGTACCCCTCGACTAGATGTCAAAAGTCAATAGGTTTCTCAATAGTCTCTGACAATGTGAGAACGGTAGCAAGCAGCTTCAGTTGCCCCGCCTCCAGCGCGAGTCTACTACCCTTGACAACGCTTCGGCGTTCGTGCACCTCGAGTGCGCGCGTGCAATCAAAGCACCGTGGAAGGCATGGGGAACGTGCTGGAGGCTACGCGTTAAAAAGACACGCCTTGCCTATCTCTCTTTGTGACTGTAATGACTTTAATGACCTTATTAAACTAGTCAACTAGTAAAGAAAAGCAAAATAACTATATTAAAATGGAGCAGCAGCCTTGACGCACCTCGTCCTGAGTAGTGCTATGCAGAGAAGCAATAACATTTCTTCTAGGTGCCGCTTTTGTGGATGTTGTTTTAGCGACTGCGCCGAATTATTATTAGTTGTAGCAATGCTTTTTCGTAAAAGATTTGTCCGCGAACTTTGAAACACTGTTTACCCTTTGACAGACTCTCGAGAAGGAAATCGGATACTCAGAACCTAAATAAGTGCTGAGGTGGTCACCGGACAAATTAGCTTCAATATATAGGCTATATAAGGACCCGGAGCAGTCAACGGGATTGTGATTCAGGTGTCTGTGCTTTATGATATTTGCGGTTGTGCTCCTTTCTAATGTGTAGTTGTGAGATCTATCTACTGCTTTTTTATACACACAGGGACGCCATTTCCTAACAAAATCCGAAAAAATAAAACAATCGCTTGTTTTTTTATGTTATTTTGCTGCAGCAAATTTGGAGCAGAGTGCAAAGCCGTGGTAAGCTTCCAAATCTTTGTTAAATGAATAGCCAAGCTGTATGATGTTCTTTCTTTTTAAACGGCTGTAATTTTTAATTGAAAAGCTGTCAATTTTTAATTGAAAACCTACAGAAAAAGCATCCAGGAGGCGAGAGAAAGTCTGTTCACTTTTTCATTAAAAAGTGAGCTAATACTTTAAGAAAAAGTCAACAGAAAATATAGAGCAAGTGAGATGAAAAGCTATTGACATTTTATATTCTTTGATGACCTTTTCTACGGCCTTTCAAAAGCAAAGCACCGAAGCTTTTTTATGTGGGCACTGTGTGAAGGTGGTGACAAGCGAAGCTGTTTAGCATACGACACAGACCCGCCCCGAGGAGCCGGAGGAAACTAGACACGCACGACGGGACCGCCACCCAAGGTGAGTGGAAGGAAAGGAAACTGGAACGCAAGCGCTTGCAACGACGCAAAGAGAGGGCGATGCAAGCGTAGACATGGCCGGCGCGGATCGCACAGTAACTTATCTTTGAGAAACCTTCGTTACCTACCTGAGAGTCTACTGATCTTGAAAATGGTGCCTTTTAATAACAAGTCTACTGAATAGACCTATACTGTGTTTCATACTTAGCGTGCAATGCTATCAAAGCTACCGGCGCGAGGGTTGGGCTTGCTCTCGGTGATCATTTGCACGCGTTCTCGCGCAAACAAAACCATAGATGAAGCCACGCGCTCGCGCCAATAGCTTTGACAGCGTTGCACGCTAAGTATGAAACAGAGTATAATGCTAAATTACACAAGCATCAAGGAGAATGCAGGGAGTGGTGTTCCACGCGCCGCACGTGCCGGCGTCCGCGGCAGTAAGTGTTCTAAAGCAAAAGCATAAAACAAATGTCATTTTGCACGCTTTACTTAGAATCTTTCACACGGGGAAGGCGTGCGCGTGCGGCGCGTGCGGCGGTGCGATCGTAGAGGTTTTGGTCACGCACACGAAAAATCCACGGAACTTTAGCCATAAACAACTTCGCTTTGAAATATTAAGCGCTATATTTTCCTTCGACAAGATATCTCAGGCAGTTGTTATGGCGGACGCCACGGGTCATCAGACTCAAAACAACGCTAAGGGAGCAGTCAGGAGCCAGTGTTCTTGACTTAGTGCTCACCACCATCCCAGATCCAGTTCCTTCGCTTACACTTTTACCAGGTTTGCAGAACTACGTAATTATTTATTTCAACTTTCCAACATTTCTTGTAAAAGTAAAAGAATCAACTATTTTATAAGCTACAAAGAAACAAACCACGTTTCAATTGATACATAACTTGAGCTATCTCTAAAGGAGTTTAATTTTTAATTTTTCGAAGCTGTCACCCAATTATAATTGCATAATATTTAGATCCAAAGTAACTGAACTTACCAACTGATATATACCGTTTAAAATAATGAAAAAATACGCAATTACCCTAGTTTACTCCATCGTTAAACAAATTATGTAATGGTAAAAGGGACGAATTTTCCGAAGAGCCAAATTCTCAAATAGTTGAGAAAAATGAATTGCTTATCAACTTGTCGTAGATGAGAACACGCTATCATTGGTGAAGATATTCTTGAGCAGATTTCGGAGTTTAGTCAGGCAAACAAATATGCTTATTTCAATTGATGAAGGTTAACTATTTAAAAAAATTGTTGTGTTTTACTAAGTTTAGTATTTTCTTTGTATTTAGCTAGTAAGAATATTTTGCCGTTTCCTGGTATCGATGCTCAGATTTCCCCCCGATGTCTACTATATTTATTCAGTGGACTGTTATAGGTAAATCAAATCACAACATCAAACTTTATCTCCCGGTGAAGGGAACACCAAACGTGAGATCGTGAAGAACGCTAAAGTTTGTTTGTCAGTGATATTGTCCAAGATTTTATCACACTCTTAAAGGGGCCCTGCAATCATATTTAAGCGTCTACCTTTTTTGCGGTTTCCACGTCTCTTGGGGTTCGGGCAAGCCAGCGGGCACGGAGAGAGTCACTAAATATCAGTGCGTCATATTTTAACCGGACGACGCGGAAACCTCCTCCACCGACGGGGGCGACCCGCGGTACCGAAAGCGCGCGTAATGTGACGTCTTAGGTCCTAGGCTTACTACTGGTCAGATCCGCTAAAAGCTTCTTTTTAGTCGAAATACAAAATATAAGTGGCGCGAACCGTTTCAATTATTTATAAAAGTAGTTTTTGTTCAGTATTTGAGATCAGAAAAGAAACAAATGCAGTTTATAAAGTACGGAAACAAGAAATGATCCGTCGACATACCCGCCACCAATCGGTGGAAAAGGCGGCGCCTACTAGAAAGGAGTAGTGGGATCAGGCGCCGACACGGAAAGGTCCCGGATGTACGCGACGGCGCTGCGGCTGTAGGGACCGAAGGACCCGGCCGGCTCTGAGCGTTCCCAAGGCCTTCGGTGAGCAGCTTTGTCTTGCGGTTTGGCCGTTTCGCGGTATGGCAGCGCAAAGTGGCTCCCATTCTGAACTGATCTTTACCCCGTGTTTGCTGTCGTTTGTGGCCAATGAAGTGTCATGCCGAATTTGTGTTTAATCGCTCAGCAAATGCAATGAGAGCCGCTCTAGCTGCCCGCCACCGTACCCGCTACATACAGCCTATCCAGAACACGCTTTAGTGGCGCCCTCTCGCGCCGTCGACACGGAGTACGGCAGCCTTGAGCGCTCGCTCAGCTCACCACCCCTCGTCTAGTTCACGGCCACTCTAGCAACCAAGGACGTCATGAAGGAGGTTATTTTTTGCTTATTTTTGTAATCTTAATTTGCCTATAACTTCTAATATTAATCGAAATTCGAGAAAAGAAAAGTGTCATTAAGTTACTACGTTTAGTGCGCTCAGGTATGGTGCAAATTAAAAATTAGTAAAAAAGCCATTGCAGGGCCCCTTTAATAATCCTGTGTAAGCTGACGACTTCAAGGTAGGTAAGGCGGGTCCTCTGCACAGGTCAGGTTACACTTATTGTCCAAACAAATCACCGATGCATTTGGTTAAACAGCATATCATGGAAACTCAACGAACTTGTTATCTACCACGACGTTGTATAATTTCTCGAGTGTTATTTTTTATAGTATTTATCAACACGGAATAAAAAAAGTACGAAGGCGAAACTCAGCTCCTATGCTTTGCTAACGGCCTATTCTAAACTTTTGATCGCTTATCCACAGGTCACTGTATTTTTTATTGACTTCTCTAGAGCTTTCGACACAGTCTGCCATAAAGTACTGCTTTTTATACTAAGTAAGCTTTACCTAGACGCCACTGTTTTAAATTAGATTGAATGTTTTTGTAGCGTGAGCTACACTGGCCGAGGTTGAGCAGTTTCGCGTGGTTCGCATAATAAGCCATTCTCCGTGCTGCGCAAGCGCGAGGAGCCGTGACGTCACACGGCGCACAGCTGGCGGGCCGGAGACGCCGCCGCCGCGCTCTCCGCCGCCACCGCGCGCGCCTCGCCGGTCTGCACATTCCAGAGGAGTGACGTCATAGCCGCGGCAGACGCACTGGCGCCGCCGCGTGCCCAGCTGTCCGCTTCCGTTGCGCAGTGGCCAAGTCTGAGGTTGCACCGGAGCCGCTTGATAGCGCCTCTCAAGTTTTGTGCACATAAGCTCACGCTATGTCTATCCTGGCATAGCCGAGCTAAGCAACCGAAATTTTTTGTCTAACCGTTTGCCATTTTAACTGCTAACGAACATGATTCTACCGCATGACCTGTAGCATATCAGGTCCCACAAGAACCAGTGCTTGTACCTTTGCTATTGCTTATATACAGGACGCGTTTTTAAACTTAAGTGATTGGTATAAAAAGGGCCGTGAAAGCTACACTTCCGTTTGTACGGCCAGGGGACATTGTATATGGGGCTAATCGTAACGATCAGATAATGCAATAGACATATGGTTTCAATTAGAAGCATGCCGAGCATCATTGAAAATCTCTAGATCAGAACTTTTTAGAGGGAATTTGAACGCGTGAGAAGCGAAGTAGTGCGCTAAAGTTAGCCTCTATGCAGCAGCATCAAGGCCAGTGGTGCGAAAATATCTTCTCCGTCCTTTGACCTTGTTCGCGCTGTTTTACCCGTAAACATGCTTCACCAACGAGCACAAATTTGAACAGTATGTCAACAGGATAACATGCCCTCGCGATTTTTCCGTTAGAGCACTACTACGCTTCATACGCGCTCGAAGTATTTATAAAAATTATTGATTAAGTGGTTTTCTATGAAGCTCGGCAAGTTTCTAATCGAAACCATATGTCTATTTTCACTAAGTAAAAAATTAAATAACATATTTTATGTTATTTAATGATCGTTACGCTTAACCCCTTATACTATGCCCTTCTTGCCGTATAACTCACCCGGATCAACCGCGTAAGTATTGCTTTCATGGCCTTTTTCAAACAAATCTTGTAAGCTTAAAAAGAAACAAAAAAAGACACCCTGTGCGTAAGTGATCTAAATAACGGCATTTCTTCTTCCACAAGATTGTTCGCTGACGACTGTGCTATTCACCTCAAAATTTGGAATCCTAGTGATTAGCTTATCTTTTAATTTGATATTGAGGACATCATTATTGGTCGGACACATGGTTCATGAAACTTAACGTTACAAAATGCAAGTCAATGAGAAGTTCACACCAGACGTCAGATGTCTCATCATTTTACTACATTCGTAAATAGTTCGCTATTTTCTAAGTTTCGTCTGACAAATTTCTTTGGGTTTACATATCGGATAATCCTTCTTGGCAAATTTACATTGACTACATGACAAGGAGCGCGCATCGAACACATGAATAACTACGGCTGAATGTTTCACTAGCCCCATCTAACCCGAAGCTTCTCCTTTACAAATCGCTAGTAAGGTCCAAACTTAAGCTGTAAACGACACTTTGGGACCCTGATATAACCTTGCTCATTAATAACGTAGAAGCTATTAAAAGAATTATCTGGGCGTATGATTGTTTTTAATTATTTTCGAACTGCCAGCGCTAGTTTGATAAAATGTAACCTAAACTTACCTAAGCTTTTTTTTGCGTTGTAAACTTTTTCATCTTTGTCTTTTTTTATAAGATTTACCAGTCTAACCTACCCTTAGCGCCTCTCTCGTCTTGCCGCCATCATTCTTTTCATCCTGCAGCGAGCACCAGTTTGATTTGTTTGAATAGATAACAGTCGCTAAAGAACTTTTTTTTTTCCAATTCAGGCGTTCCCCAGGGGTCTATACTTGGCCCTCCTTTGTTTCCTATCTTTGTAAATTATTTAGCGTTATATTCAAAATATGTCCAGTTGTTGTTGTTTGCAGATGACATGAAGCTTTTTTATGAATGTTCAAACTGCTGACAACTGCGAAACTTTACAGAATGATGTGTCGCGCATAGTCAGTGGTGTACAATGAATAACATGTCCGTGAACCTTTTCAAACCAAATGCCTTCTTTGTGTGCAGACGTCGTAATGTATTATATAACGATTATGTATTAAAGGAAACTTCAATCAAACGCATCTTTCTTGTAAGAGACCTTGGCGTAAGCATAGATAATGAACTGACGTTTACATCGCATGTGTCCTCTATTGTTGGCAGTGCGACAAAGATGTTGGGTCTGATACCTCGCATCACGAATCGTTTTAAAACCCTGCCTGTATTATTCGTTAATTGTGTTCTCTAGCTAGGTCAAGGTTTGAATTCGACTCTGCAGCATAAAATTCTTTGTCAGAAACGCAGTCAACAAAAATTGAACGTGTGCGAAAACGCTTCATACGCATCGTTTACAACCGCTATCTTCAGCGCCGCTTTTATTTTGGCTACTACTTTCTTCTACACAAACTCTTGCTGAGGCCATTGTCCAACAGAAGAACAGAAAGCGACTTGACCTTTTTTCACAATATAGTGAATGTAACTATAGGTAATGATTCGCTTTTATGCCAGGTTAATACCCATGTCTCCCCCCCCCCCTCCGCCTTCCCGTTTTGACTAGGAGTCACTCTACTTTTTATGTGAATACCATCTGCAGATGTTCACCCTTACCACGCATGCAATCACTGTTCAATCGCTTTAACAATCAAGGTATTGGAATTTCATTGACCTTTCTGTTTACTGGAACCAATTGCAATGAATCGCTACCTATCTGTGATTTGTGTTTTGACTGTTTTGTGTTAATTTGGCGTTTAATCGTTCTTTGCGCACGAAAGGGAAGACCTTCGGCTTATTTTTGGGCACACGGCAATAAATATTATTACTATTATTATTAAAATTAAGGCTCGTGTGCCCCCTAACCGCACTGAATTCGCACTTCTGTTCCATCACACCAAAGACATCGACCGACTGAAACAGGTTCCCGACTCTATTACTTCGATCACCGACACTGACTTGTTCAATACTGCAATTATCTAATCATTGTGTATAATCCCTTCAATGCGTACATTTCTTTTTTTTTCTGTTATCACTTACTGTTCTTTGTAATGCTTCGACCGGTGATCGCTTGTTTCCGCTAACAATTGCCCGTTATATACACTGTGCAGCTCTGTTAGCGGGAAGAAGCGATGTCTGGTTTTCTGTCTTGTCGTAAATGTAAACAGCTGAAAATAATAATGAACAAATAAAACAACTAGTTGGGCGGGAAGTGCTCATTGAGGGCAGTAGCATAAGAGGTAAAGTTTGCCCTATTAATATTTAGGAAAATGCAGACAAGCGTAAAAATCGTGTTTGCGCTAACAATGTGGGTTAGGGTACATATATGTAAAGAGAAAATCACGTTCACTTCCTCCTCGGTTTCACCGATTGGCATTGTTTCGCTTCACAATAGGTTTAAAGTTCACAAATTCCTACGACTCGCCAGCTGACCTTGACGCCGGTAAACAGCGTGCACACGTACGGTCTGTACGTTGCGTGAGCCCGATTCACAGCTACAATGAGCTTGGAAATTAATCCCTGTTGACGCGGGGCCGTTCAAGGTCTGCCGCACATTCCGTCACATATCGTTTCCCGGGCTTTTGTTTCCTAAACACACGTGAAGTTCTGTTTTCGAATAGTCGCACGTTGCGCGAATTGCGCTGACTTCCTGATTAAGGCACGTAAACACACTCGTGACGCACGCAAGACAAAGAATTACGCCTGTAGTTCGTTTCACCATACGATCAGCCGCAGCGGACGCTGTACGAAGCACCACAGCTAATCCTGCGCAGTAAATCTGTCACGTGACTACGCGCACGTCGGGTCTCTGCATCCCTCCCAAAGGTCACGTGACACACTCACACGTCATTAGATTGGCTGTGATGGCTCGTGGCGCCCGCTGCCGCCCATCGTAAGGTAAACCTGAATATAGTTTGCGTCACGTTAAGTTACGACGTACTCGAGTAAATGACTCGGGTGATGTCCTCGCGCATCAGATGACTAATCGATCTTCGAACAACGCGGAGCGAAAATTCCGGAAAAGCGGTGATCTGCGCTAGCTCTCGAATGAACCGCCAAGGACGTCCGCCAGGACATTGTGGGGCCCATGTTAAGCGTACGCAACATTCGCGGCGACTCCTTCGCCCCAGCCTCTGAGATACTGGTCAAAGATGAAGAGCTGATTAAAGGTGAATTGACACGCACTTGACACGCTGTTCGCAAATTTTTTTTTATTAAGGCGAAAATCTTATACGTCTCATCGTTCAGCCGACCTTCAAAGTCCTTGAGCGAAAACACGTCGACGACACGAACACGAAAAGTACGAAAAGGTTCACATAACCACTCAGTGGATGACTAAGCGAATTAAGATGATGACTCGGCACATCGATAAGAATGACTCAACACATTAAGAAGGACGACTCAGCACATAAGAAGGATAACTCAGCACATTAAGAAGGATGACTCAGCGAGTAAATCGTGTCTGTCATTAATGCATTTGCGCTTGGGCTTTGGCCTTCAACTCGTTTTAGGGATAGCGTATTGACTGTTTCTTTGCATAGGCGGATAGGTTGCGGAGTGTGTGTTAACGCAGCGCAGCTCGGAGGAGATACAGCGAGAGCTGGAATTCCGGAAGCGAGGGGTCGTGTTTTCAACGCGGACTCCTACTCGTTTGGATCTGTATGTTTTTCGTATACCGGCGTGTGGTCGTGCTATGTGGGATGTACGTTCTAGACCCCACGCTAGCAGGCGCTACGACACTGGCTCACTCTTCTCTACTACAGCGGAGGCACCAGGCGCCCACTCTGGCTGCCTAACTTCCCGCTGTCAAAACGTATACGTAATACTGCTACTTTCTGCGTCTCGCATAATGCCACAGTACGCGCAAAAAAAAAAGAAAAAGAAAAAAAGAAGACAGGTCGATGTCTTGGCGACCGGTCTCCGCATACAAAGTGATATTAATAAAAATAATTGTTCGACAGTACTACAATTACCGAGAGCTTAAGCAAGCAGAGCCCCCTATTCATCTTGTTATCGCTTTTCATCGGGGCGTGTCAGGCCCCGAGCATCCTGGACACACCGAAGAATGAATTACAAAAGCAAGAAGCCATCAATATAGCACAAGTGGCTCTATCGGTGGCGGCCGGAAACTGTCCGTGAAGCGGGGAGATGATTCCAATCGATTAACTGGCATGTTTAACTATGCACACTATAAGACTTCACTGGCAGCTTAAGAAAGGCGAGACGTGGCGTGTCATCGCGCATCTTATCGTCGCTGTGGAGCCATGGCATTACGAGATTAGCCGATAAGAATAAAGTCAAGGAAGAAATCACGAAGCGAAATAAGTGAATACAAGAAGTCATACCCCACGTTGGCTGTCATTGGCTGTTAGTGCCGAGATGTTTTTGTGGTGCCCTCTAACGGTTTCCGTTCGTGACGTCATGACCGGAATTTTCCTCGCTGTGACGTCGGGAGTTGTGATCTCTGGCAAAGTGGCCTCATGTGGCGAACCACAAGCTCGACGGCATGTGTAGTAATAGCGATGAAAGTTTGAAGTAGTCGCATTCTTAAACCGACGACGTCAAATTTGACACTCTGGCGTTGCGCTGGTTTACGTCGACGAAAGAAAAAAATATTCCCGATAAAGACTGGTGGAAATTATCTAAGGAGAATTGAATGATGTACAACTGGGCTAGGTGGCGCAACTTGCCGCCCGATTTAAAGGGTACAGCCGTTAGCATCCATCCATCCAGACGTCACAATGACGGTTTGGCCAATCGCGAATGGCGACCACAGGACGCTTATGGTCGCGGACGTCGCTAAAGCAGTGTTGGCTGTAACTCGTTACAAGTAACGGCGTTACAGGTAGCGGGTTTCTTTTTTCAGTAATGTAGTAACCTACTCGTCAGTCTTTTTTTTAAACAGTACCGGGTAACGTACTTGCGTGACGTATTTCAAGTAACGGGTAACATAGTAACGTTGCTCGTTACATCTTTCCAAAACGTGAAAAGAAAGTACACTTAAGTTTGTTTTGTGTTTCAATACTTCGTTTTACCTTATGTCCAGACGCAGCCGACGCTACGAGCAGATGGTACTAATCAGACAGTGTCAAAAGGGCACCACCTTGTTGCTCCTCCTGTTGCTTTACGTGCTCTAGTATTGCTGAACCAATTATAAACAAAAAGGCCGAGTGACTCGCGCTTTTGATGCCGCTTGGTTGGACCCTTTAGCTCGTAGCGTCGGCCATGTCTGGACTTTAAGCAGAAACGAAGTATAGGCGCCAAGCCATTAATTGTGACACTCATCCCGCATACGTTCAAAATTGTGCTTGTCTTTCCTCCACTTTATCTGCTTTAGTGCGCAAAGTGGATAACATCCCACTTTAGAAAATCCCCAACGCCCACTCTCTTTGTCCCAGTGTCAAAAAACGCTGTCGCCGGTGAGTCGACTGTCTTCCTGAGTCACATCTAAAGAAGCTATTCATCGTGTTTAACACTCATGTCCTGTGCGCCAGCGAAACCACTGTTCAGTATGGTTCACTTAGAGGCACATAAGGTTGCTGCAGTATAAACAGGAAGATCTGAGTTTCGGTTCATGTATACCAACTCAGCTCTTTGACGTCACATCACTGCGGTGGCGCTGCTGTCGGTACTGCGCATGCGCAGCGCCTCGCGTCTCCCGGATCTGGTTCCTGCACACGCGCCGTGTGGGCAAACGAGGGCTTGTTTTGTAAACAATGTGTTGGTGTATACTGTAAATAAGATGAGCGCACAAATTACTGCCTCAAGGTAGTTAAAAGTAATGTCAAAGTAATTTTATTACTTTTGGAAAGCAATTGTAATGTATTAGTCTGCGGTAATTTGTAATGTAATTTAATTACCTTTTGCAATTTTCGAAAAGAAATTAGTAATGTAATTTAATTAATTTTTGAAAGTAATTTTGCCATCTCTGGTGCTGCGCGTGTGCAGAAACCAGATCAGCTTCACTGAACCGTCAGCGCATGCGTGCTTATGACAGAAGCGCCACCATAGCGGCGTGACGTCATTGTCACGTCTTGGTATACTGTAAACGACCTAATTTTCGCGAGAACATAATTCTCGCGAATTTCGTGATTCGCCTACAATTAGCGAAATATAGGTCCCGCGAACAATGCCGGTAAAATGTAAACACATTGAAATCTATATGGAGATTCCCCCACGTCGAGAAAACTAAAACTCGCAAATTATTTCAAAACTTCAGCTTTGACCTAAATCACGAAATATTGAGTCCGCGAAAACTAAGTTGTTTACAGTATATAATGAAAGGCATACACAAAATGTGTACGTCTTACAAAAATAAAAGAAGTGTAATATAGTGGTGCAGCGGGAACAAGTAACACGTTAAGTTCAGCGAACTTGCATCAGGTAAATATGGCTGAAAGGATTTTATCACGGAACTTAGAGACGAAATTGAATCAGCATGGGATTATACTCTAAATCACACTTTTTCGTCATATTTAGCGGGGAAAAAAGTTTGGGAAGCGTAGGATTGCTAAACTTGGCTAAATGTTGCTTGGCTCCCGACTTGAAAAAAAGGTCACTGCTACACAACCAGCGAAGCTGAAAACATTCAGCTCGTTCTACGAGCTCACCGGACGTTTAAGAAGCAATACTTGTTTTAATGATTCGTTAGTTGTTTTCGAAGGCTTTAAATATTTCATTTTATGTAAAGCCACGAAAGGTATATACTAACGAGTTCTGTGCAGGCGAGGTATGCGGCCAGAGGACACAACATACGGGATTAATCGTCACAATAAGCCGAATAATTAACTGCAATTTGTAATTTAGCTGTTTAGTTAGTGCAAACAACATCGTTTAAATGAGAAACCTACTGCGGCTTTTCGTCAACAACTAAATCGGTAAACACTAGAAATATTTGTAGCGCGTGAAAAGCGCGCCGGTGCACTAAAAATACCAATTGTTCGACTAGTTTAGGGCTGGCGGCGGTGCGAAGAAACAGTGGATCACAAGAAACGTAAAAAAAACACGCGAGGGTCGTTTTTGCAAGGCCAGCCTCGTGCTGCAGGGCAAGTGGTGTCTAGCGCACCATCGAACTTTCTTCGCGCTCCAAGTATTTCTAGAATCCAATGACTGACTTGATGGTTTTCGGATGACACTCATCAAGGTTTCACTTGGAATATTTGATTTATCTTCATTAATTTAAAAAGTTAATGAACACATTTTATCTAATTAACCAGCTTATAGTGACGATTAGCCCCCTGCGTTATGTCCGCCCGGCCGTGTGACGCACCGGCACAGACCGTGCTAGTGCAGCTTTCACGGATTTTTAAAATCAGTATACAAAGCTAAAAAAAATATACACGCTGTAAAAAACGTTTCCGCGTCGTAGCGGAAACGCTTTAAACGAGGAAAGAGGCCCGTCCCCGTTTTGCGAGGGCCGCTAAGACACGCCTGACATATTTGCAGAGAGCTGTGTCCATTTAGGAGCATATCTGTGTAACATTACTCACTTCACCCCATTCTTCGTCGGGAAGGTACTTGAGCACGTGCTGCCCCTTATCGATAACACCGTGCTGCTTTTCACTGCATCCACGGTATTCCCGCTTTGTCGATACCGAGGTGGCAAAAGATACAGAAAATTGAAGCTGATGTATGATGCAACTTACCACTTGACTGGCATTCAGGGATTGTCCCCTTCTCCAGGGATTATTGTCGTTATTCTTGTCCAGCTAGCTGTCCCATTTGCATTAACCGAATCGAAACCACAAGAGAGACCCTCTTGATCAGAAATCTCTAGGGCGCCATGCTAGATTGGCTGTGGCGAGCCCGTATTGCCTGGAGTGTGAAAATAAATGCACCTTTTTTCAGTCTCTGTCTGAAAAGAGAGTCCCTCTCCAAAAGTGTGCTTAGCACCGCAGTGTAAACTGCCGTAGCGAATGTTTTTTTCTTTTTCTTCTATGTTTGACAGTTTGTACGTGTAGCACACTGTGATATTACACTTTCCGTTTTATGGCCACGCCGGCTGCGAAGTTAGCATTAAGCAGAAATGATGTCATCACGCAGAAACAAGAATGAACAAGTAGTCACATGATTAAGTTTGAATTAATATAGGGTGTCGGAAAAGGATATATAGACGATACTGAGTGGGCAGAAAATGTTTACTGTAGCAGTTATTTTCGAGAAAGACCTAGGAAAGCTTTTTTAATTATTTTCTTTGTAAGCTGTTATGAAATCAGAGACATTAAATATTCGGAATTTTCACGGATTATAGGAGGCGCCCTAGTTCTTACCAAAATGGCTGTTATCTGGAGCGACCTGTGTTATGAATATTATAAATTTAGGATTCCGTGCTTTCGGTTCGGGGATTATTTTTCGTTGAATTTGAGGGTGTTTTCTCGTTGTTTATTTTCTCCTACTGATTCGGTGTTTTTCAGTGTCTGTTTTCGCTGTCGGGTTAATTACTCGGTGTTTATCGGGCCTATGAGAAGACTTGGATGTGGTTATGGGGTTTCTCTAAAGCCCCCTGATGCGTTTGCGTTTGTCTTGCAAGGATACGTCAAATGCGCTAGCGCACGAAGCTGGTGTCTCAAGCGGCTCTTGGAAGCGAATGGCGGCAGAGCAACCACTCGTAGCACGTGTCTTGCGTGTTTCCACAATAATGGTTGGCAGTACTTGCAAAAAAAAAACACCTTTATCAAGGGGATTTCAGGCTTCCCAACCCCAACCTTCAAGGAACATGCGCGTGACTCAAATACCGGTTTAATTAAAAAAAAGAAAACAAGATAACAAGATTAGAAGAGCGGTTCCCAAAGAGAGAAGCCGCCAAGCAGGCAATTAAATAATGATTGAACCTCCGAGATAAAAAAAAAAAAATTGCATGGACGGCATTTTTTCAGGAGCGAATTTTTCAAGTATTTGCTTAGACTATATTAAGCGGTCGCTCTGGCAGCCAAGAGCATTTTCTATTATTTTCTGGCTAAATGTAATGAGAGAATTTAGATGGGAACTTTAACTATTACTGCCTTAAAGGGCCGGTGCAACGATATTCAGTTGGAATGTTTCTCACTTTACACGAGCTTACTGGCACTAGTGGGTCTCAAGGTTATTCGCATGCAACGCCACTGGCTAAGAAGCTCCTTTGTTGCGGTGTAATATCAGAGAGAAAAGCGATCATTTTCATTCAATCTCTCCTTTGCAAAATTTGATGACGTTTGATGACGTAAATTGGGGATCGCAATACACCTATATGCCGATATTTGAATGCCGTTTATAGACTGGACCCGAGCATTGCGTGGGCACTTCATTTGGGCTCGTGATGATCAATAGCTTCGAGAAGGATTCGGGTAGTGGCCCGTGTCCAATCGCTGCAATGACGACAATAGCCGAGCCACAATAATGTCTGGAACTCAGCGCGTGTCCTGTGCCTTGCCAACCCCAGCGCGTGGCTATGACCAACATTGGCGGCATGTAATCGGCTCCAGATCACGTGGCCGCTTGCTCTGGCTGCGAGTTGAGGGGGTGAACGCTGCTTGTTTTTCTTTAATTTTTTACTGGGACTTCTATTGCGTGGGGTGAAAAACGAACGCGTGTTTCATTGGTCATTAACGTCAGGGATACGTTCTAAGCGGTGTTTGCGCAAAGTACAAAAATTGTTGCATCGCCCCTTTAACTTTGCTACATATGTGGACTGAGTCTCAGCAGAAAAGTCAACAGGACAGGAAAATGCCAGATATGAGTACGCGTATTATAGTAGTTGGCACTGGCCGTGCTTATTAAGCTTCATCATACTCAACACAAACACAAATCGACATTCAATTTCACTTCCAATAAAAATAAACTTTTTATATCCCCCAGAAAGGGAGCCGACGTTATTTATGAGTCTTGCCACCCTGAAAAATCTAAATCCCTACACTAAATAAAAAAAAAAAAAACATTTTTTTTTAGATGTCAGAAATTTAACAGTTGGTTTTATAGGCCTGCGGACCTCCTGTGAGGGATGCTGCCAGAAACGGCGATTACTGTAACTAAACTGTTTTCCTTTAATAAATAATTTTTGACATGCCGACACCGCCTAAAGCGAAACTTCTGAAATGTATTAAAAGCGTTTATTCTACTTTTTAAATTTAAATTTCGATTTAGAAAATACTATATCAGTTTCAGTTGAATTCATGAATGGAGTTGGTATTTGCAGTTCCTTTATTGGAATTCTGTGAGTCACGCGGCTGTGACCTTACTTTCTGCATTCTCATAATCTTTTTGCCTGAAAAGTTGCGATTCCTTCAACCTAACCCACGCGAGAAAAAAACATGTTTCTTTATGAGAAATTGCATTTTTTACATAAATATTTTTTGAGCCGCGCGGTCATTTCGTATGTTTAAACAACCGAACTGGCAGTTATCATTACTGTTTCTCAACGATGGCTTTCTTTGGTGGATTGGTTTATTTAATGGGCTTTTACTTAGTGGGATGAATTTATAAATTTCTTGCATGTCATCCTTTTTCACAACTATAAATATGCCCTGCCAATTGATTCCAAATACAAATAGGGGTTGAAAAGTTCACCTTTCGGAGTAGCGTGCTTCCTTAGCGGAACATCAGCCACCGCTTTGCAGCTTCCGGAAACTATTTACGTGAGTATCTATTACACCTTCGACCACTCTCGTATTTTGCTTGTACGTCTGCTGTCCTATCATAACATGTGCATCTGTGGATGTCCTAAAGATAACCTCACTAGAACCGCTACATAATGTAGCCTTAGAGTACGGGCACTCCGTTCCCTGATTATCTTGAGGGGGCCGCCATCTTTGTGCTAAGTGCAGAGCGAGCGTAACATTCCCTTTTCAAAAGTCCATCAAGCAACATTGGCGGTCGCCATTTCTGGGGCACGAAAGGCCTGATTGGTTCCGAGACTTTGCCGAACGCTGACGCAGCGCTCGTGTCCAATCGTGATCGAGCAATGGCGGACAGGCGTCGGCGCGAACTTTTGAAAAGGGCCTATCGGCGATCGTTACAATAAAAAAAGATTAAAAAAATACGCCACCTTTTGATATGCAGGTGTCAGAGACGGGAAGCTCAGACGCTATTATATCGCTTATTGAGGACTGATCTATCATTTCGAGAGGCAAAGGAAGTGTTCCTTGTTATTTCAGACGTAGCATCATATAACTGGCAACAATTATTGTAAGCAGCAAGACGGCCGGAATGTCGCTACTTTGAAGGGCAGCTTCTTTGGTAGCTCTAGTCCTAAAATTCGAGGGATCTTCCGAAGACGTTTATAAAACCAATATCGCCTGCCTGGGTAAGATCGGCAAAACATTATCTGTTGGGCAAGTTTGTATAAGTTCGATATCGATATCCTTGTCGGCGAAATAGCTAGCATTTTGGAATTGGTGTCCCTGACATACCTTCCTCCTTCCTTCCGTTGCTGTTCAGCAGCTCAGACTCTCCGTGTAACGGCTTCGTGCCATCGGGCACGAAATCACAGTACTCTGGGTATACGGAGGTCCATATCACACGAGCGAATGACGGTTTAGCAAACAGCGACATTTGAGCGAATCGATGTTTCAACGAATAACGGGGGCACATGTTAATCCCCCCCCCCCCCCCCCGGCTCGTTACAAAAATGTTAACCCACTTGGCCCACCCGTAAACGCCGCTTCGCGGCAGCCAACTATTCGCTGAAGTGTCATTCGGTGAAACTTCGGTGTTCGGCAAAACGTCATTCGATCAACTAGTTCCTCCCGGGTATCCGGGCACTCCGGAATACCCGGAAACGAAAAAGCTCACGGTCTCGCAGGCGCGCTCTTACTATCCGTGTAGACCAGAACAAGATTCTAAGATACAGTCTGCCTTCCTCACAAAGAAGTAGAGTCCCGCGCACTGCCACCCGACCCAGCGGAAGTCATATCAAAGACACGGCGCTACCATAGAGCCTACCTCTTGGCTACCGCTAATGCCCTCCTTACACCCTTCCCTCCGTCTCACCTCTCTTCTCGCCGTCAGCTTCTCACGCTCCTCGAAATTCAGACCGGGACCCAGACTTGTACGTAATCCGTTGCAAGTAACGAAATTACTTGTAATCCCTTACATTTTTTAGTAATTTTTTAAGGGAATAATTATATATTTCAGAAAATAATTGTAAAGTAATTTTATTACATTTTTACGTAAGGAATGATTGTAATCCGTTACATTTTTGTTTTCCTTCAAGAAGGAAAAATGCGGAAACTTTCAATATTACCCAAAATATAGTAAATCGTTTTTGTAAGGTAAACCTCTACCGGAATCACACTGTCACCTGCATTTTACGAAACCCAAGGCTGGCATTCTTTATATGCTCAAAGCCTTTCTTCACATTGTTGGTGATATTCAGCTTGCTCGCCCACAACAAAGTGGAAAGCACACTGATACAGAGAACCGGACTTTCCATGCGGATTATAATAGACAAACTCTCGAGTTCAAAGTCTTTGCGTCCGACCAAGATACAAATACAAAACAAAAACAGCCGTCAAAGTGAACGCGAACTGGTGTAGCGGATCTGTGCGCGCCTTTTCTTTTGGTCTCTTCGCTCCTTCTATGCTTCCTTCTGGCCGAGAGAGAGAATATGACTTCGCTGTATCAACACTGGGGAGAAAAGCGAACCTTGTTGGAGCCGTAGTTAGGACGACACAGGGTCTCAATGGGACAACTGGATCTAGCTGACGCTTTGGGTGTCGAGCGGGTAGGGGAGGTCTTGCGAACGCGTTGTTTTCTAGACACTCCGTCGCGTGTCCAGGTGGCAGCGCCTATTTGGAAAAACCTGGACTGAAAAGGTGCTTAGTGCAGTGGACGACATCTTCACATAGAAACGAGGCAAGATGTCCGATGAGATGTTTTGAGAGCCAGATTTTGCTCATGGTCACAAAAGTGTGAGTTGCGGCAGCAATAAACGCTTCCATAACACATGTCTTGTTTCTTACCCTAGGGCAGTAATGTTGAAGGTAACGCCGTGAAAGTAAAGGATTACTTTTGGAAGTAGCGGTCACTTACTTTTATGCAAGTGTAATTGTAACTGTAATTAGTTACATTTAGCCATGGGTAATTGTAAATGTAATTCCTTACTTTTTTTAGTAACGTGTACATGTCAGCCGGGACCATCCTCATCCCTTAGCAGCTACAGCGGTTCCGTCAGCACAGCAGCAGCCACCGCGAAAGGGGCAGTGGTGCTGCTACCACCGCCCTTCCTGGTGTATGCGGACTGTGCCATAAAAGCGCAGATCTGAAGCACCTGCTTGGGGACTGAACGCTATACGCGAAGCTTCGGACCTGCACCCTGGCTACCATACAGCGGGGTTTCAAGCCTACCTTGCGGCATGCCTGGACCTGCTGCCCGAACCCGTCCTTCCCCAAAGCGACCGCTGTCGAGTTCTGCCGATCGCTGCTCGAGTACCTCCTAGGACCCCGCAGCTCCCCCTGTCGGCACGCGGCTTCAAGCCACTCAGCTCTCGACCACCGAGCCTTGCCACAAGACCAAGCCTGAGCCTAGCGCAGATATATCTTCTGACGCCGTCGCACCTACAGGGCTAGCAAAGAAGAATGGAGGCCCCTGTCCACCGCTCTCCCACCCTAAACCCTTTCACCGCAGCATTTCTTAATGCAAAAAAGTGAAAGAAACGTTCCTTCTACTACGACTTGCATTCCTTTACGAGTAAATATCATCCCCGAATTACCTTGATGTCTATATTTTATGTGTAAATTTTGAACGTGGCCTGCAATTTATTGTAATGATATTGGTGAAATCATATTGGTGAACAACACGCTCAGAGGACAATATTGTCACTAATTCTATATTTTTATCGTTATTACGAAATTTTAAAATTCCCTTCACATCCTTCTATTTCACAACCATTTGATTAAACGCCAGTTGTGATTGGTTTGCTTTCGCTTCAATATTTAACACTTTTGGCTCTGTTTAAAACCGTCCTCCTGTGACCTTTTTTTTTCGTCTTAAAGGGAGCGCAGTTCGTGGTGAACCACGAGCGGGATATAGAGAACCAGGGTTGAAGAGGGGGTCAATTTGAAACCGCGGGAAGCGTTTGCAGGAGACTGTGGGATACCTCCTGCGGCGATCGATCGCAAGTGCGCATGCGCTGCGTTTTCACGTGGCGAGGAGGAAAGCAGGAGAAAAGGCGGAGACGTTTGCAGACGATCGACGCTTTCGCCAAAATCCTCGCAACTAGTATTGCAAATGCGGCCCATAAACCACGTGACACTGATCGAGCAGTTGGAAACTCTCTATAATACAGGCCCTCTAGCAGAACAGCTGAGCTGCACCGCCTTATCTCGGCAGGAATGAAAACCAGTACGGTCTCTAGGCGGCCGCTGTGGTAGCCGCGCGTGGCGTGGTCGTAAGTATAGAGGAGGTCGTGCTAAGGACTGACCCAGCTGCGGCGACCAACTAAGCGTACAGGTAATACCGCAGGACTATTATTGAAATACCCCGGCGTCGACCTGCCGCACGTGCACATATTCATACAGGGGCAGGCGTGGTCATGCACGCAATCTTCAAAAACACGTGAAGCCGCAAAAAACGTAAAAGGCCGCGAGACAAAAAAAGAAAAAAAATCTATGGCATTATGGAAATGCACGAGGTCCGCCCTTGAGAAATCTGCTCAAAGGACAGTGGACATGAAGTGATGAATGCTGTATTTACGAACGTTGCGGCACTTCACTGTCAGTCATCCTCTACCAATCTCGACGAAGATTACGAGTGTCCACGTCAGACGCGAATCAAACCACTTAAACCACAGCAAAATGCGGCGATGTGGTTCCCGGCGTCATTACGATATCATTAGCGGTGTCATTACGTTAGCTCACGCGACTATTAGGCGGTCACGAGTTTCTCGGCTTTGAAATCTGATGGTCAAACACGGAAGCGCAGGCCAAGTAAAAGGACAGTTAAACACAAGAATGCCAAGGACAAGGACGAGTGAAAGACGTAGAATGGGCCAGTAAATAAAGCAATTAGTTGTCATTTGTTTATACAGCGAGGGGCTAGTCTGCTAGGAACATGGCGAAGTTGTTACCCAGTGTAGATGAAAAATTTAGTCAGTGCAGCACAACTGCTAGCCTGGCGTCTTACAAGTGCATCACGCAGTAGTGATTCACGGCCGCACGCCGTTGCGAGGCTCATCCTAATCGAAACGGCAAGCAAAAAGCGAATCGTTTTGTGTATGTTTATACTGCCGGAACTAGTCTGCCTCAGTGGGCGACTGGTGTCTCAGCTGTAGATCAACAATTTAGCCAGTGTGGCACAGCCGCTAACCTGGGGTCTGTAACTAAACCACGCAGTAGTGATACCCCGTATCGAAATATTATATCTGGGCCATATCTGGCCATATCCAACATTATATGATTATATACGGCCTACATACAGACTTATCTGACGTATGTACAGACTGATTTGGCATATATACAGACTTATCTGGCGTATATAGAGACTTATCTGGCGTATATACAGCCTGATTTGGCGTATATACATACTTATCTGGCGTATACACCGCCTTATCTGGCGTATATACAGCTTTATCTGGCGGCCGGTTTTCAATATATTAAAAAGTTAAAAAAAATAAAAATTCACTTTGTTAGCAAAATGTGAATGACTCATTGTTCGCAAGCTAAATATTAGCATAAATAATCCCAAACTTCATCTTTGGCAAGCTTACGTTTGAGATTATTTGTGCTAATTTTCACGAGGATTTCAATGTAGAATTAATTATTTTGAAGTGTTAACACGACGCCGGAATAAACAATCTGCTAAATCCCCCAAACACCTCGGCCCGTACTCGAGGAATCATGGGGACGGTGTTTCTTTAACTGCCTAGTGATCGGAAATTTCGACCAATTCTTTGGTTACACAGTTTTGAGTGTAATTCGGAGTCACTCTGAACAAGTGTCGTAGTGAGCCCAAGTACCTGTCATATCACTTTTAACATTTTTCGCCAATGTCAGTACTGTGCATTCTGTTCAACCTTCAACCTGGATGAGATGCAGACATACGTCTTACATTATTGTCATTCTCATACAGCTTCAAAGACGACTGGTATTAAGTTAGAACGCTAAATATGCTAGAAACAGCTCCGCTGAATGCGAGCTAAATCCCGGTTTTGGTTGTTGTGATTTCTCGGCTTTTAAGTAATTCCTTCTAAAACAACAATCACGAGAATGATAATATTGTAAGAGATTTCGGCACCTCAGCATGGTTGAAGGTTGGACAAAATGCACAGTATCATAAACGCTGCCGTTGACGAGAAATTTTAAAAGTGATATGACAGGTCCTTGAGTCCTTTGGGACGCTTGATCAGGGTGACTACGAATTACACTCGAAACTGTGTAACCATGGAATTGGTCAAAACTAGCGATCACTAGGGAGCTGAAGGATCACCGTTCCTTTAATTCCTTGAGTGCGGGCAGGGGCACTTGGGAGAATTGTAGACAATAAAAAGATATAATGTACTGATTTCAGGCTTGTGTCCTTTTGATATGCCTGGCCAGGTCTGGAATTTCCTTACTTAGCCAGATCTGGGATTTCCATACCTGGCCAGGGATATCAGGCTATATCTGGCAGATATACCATATCAGGTTATATGTGGCCAATTTTTGATATGGCCATATCTGAAATCTTCAGATCTGCCCAGATATAAATTTTTTGTAAGGGACACGACAGCACGCCGGTACGATGCTCATCCAAATCGAAACGGGGAGGGGTGGGGACTGAACCCAGCATCCCTGGGTTCTGCAGCTCTAGTTTTCGCTCCACGTGCTCCGAGGTCGTGTGCGCAAACCCACGATCTTTTTTTTTTAATTTTTTTTTATTGCCGGACGTGCACTTTAGAAACACAATACCAAAGACGTAAATCATACAAGAACGAAAGCACTAGGAGTGCAGTTCACGAGGGCTGGTGTCATGGGAATTAAAAATGTTTCATAGTCAGCAGCGATTCGATGCGCGGCAGCCATTCAGGCACACACTACGTTGCCCTGTGTACTTCAACATACAAAGAACTACTTTCTCGGAAATATTCCTGCGCTTCTCGCGGATTACTTTCGGCATGACGCACAGCCATTCGGGAATTCGAAATACCGTGCAGCCCCAGCAGCATAACCAAGTCAGACGGAGAGCACTTCTCGTTTGTAACCGAAAGAAAACGTATTCAGTGCGCGTCTAGGGAAGACGCTTCTTCAAGGTGCTTTGGAGCACGTCCTAGAAGAAGACCCCATCCCAGCACTCATGGAACACGTGTGCGATCATTTCAGGCTTCTTGCATAAAAAACAGTGAACCCCCGACGGTACCAAAAGCCCCTTCTCGTCCAACCATGACTTGAAAGCCAAGGTACCCGAATGTAATTTAAAGAAAAAAGTGTTGATGCCTGTGGGCTATGTCACCTTAACACGGGCTTAATTAAAACGTCTTGCCCTGGGCCTGCACGGTATAAGGATCTGTATAAAGGTACAAGAAAAACATCACACACATCCGCATACAATCGTTTTCGAGATATTTCGCTTAAATACTCAGCTGAAAAACGCACCGACAAAAATATACATGACTCAACCACTTGAATGCCACTTGGCAACAAAGCCGTGAAAACCATACACTCGGGCAACCTGCTCGCAAGTCTCGTTTGACAAACAGCGCGGAAACAAAGGGTTCTGAACACCTCTCCAATAAATAAAACGATTTACACACTGGAGCAAAAACAAATGTGACAAACACCCGGCCACCAATCCCCCCGACAGGACGAGCGCTTTATTCACAACTGACGTTTAATGAAAGGGTAGTGAAAGAGAAGAATACCGTAAAATCTCGTAAGGACGCCCACCCAAAATGAAGAGATAAATGGTGAAAAACATGGGGAGTGCTATCTTTGGTGATGCCACAGCAAAACTTTATCAAAAATTAATGATAAGCGCCGGGGCACCTCGCGACAGACCACGCGACGCGGGAACTGATACCACAGATCGCGGACACGGCATATTCGCGTTTCACGGTGCGAAGGACTCGCGGAAACCCGCCGAGAACTCGCATGTCACGGGAACGGATACCACAGATTGCGGACGCAGCAGATTCAAGTCTCATGGTGCAATAAAGACGCGGGAACCCGCTACAATCTTGCCCGTCACGAAAACCGATATCGCGCGCGCGCGGATATCGCGGATAAAAACACGGGAATACGCTCCAAACTTGCATGTCACAGAAACAAATACCGCAGATGGCGGACGCAACAAAATCGCATTTCACGATGCAATGTACACGCGGGAAGAACTCGCGCGAGTCACTTACAGCTAAAAATCGATATCTTGCGCGCAGATCGCGGACAAAAACACGGGAATCCACTACGAACTCAGAAACGGATACCGCAAATCGCGAAAGCAGCAGATTCGCATTTCACGATGCAATATACACGCAGGAACAACTAGCGTGTTACGCGAGCCGATATCGCGCGCAGATCACAGACAAACACGTGGGAACCCACTATGAACTCGCGTCTTGGACACACCGCTACCGCCGATCGCGCCGTTGATGCGCGATTCCCGTCGGACATCGCTTGACGTCCAACGGGAATCGGGGGTGGGCGATGTTTCGGCATTTCTATGTTGCAGATATTTAGCCAGAAAAGCGGGATGAGCAATCTCTCGGGGGAGGGCGCCCTTACGGGATTTTACGGTATGTTAAAGGGATAGTGAACCGAACATTTCAGATTTTATAATAAGCGGCGCAGTATCTTTTTATGAGTCAGCAGCCGCCGGTGTGCGCGAGCACAGGCAACGGAATTGACGTCATCATATCCCCATTCGAGCTTATTAAGTGTGAATGGGCGATATAATGACGTCAATTTCGTTGCATGTGCTCGCGCACACCAGGGGCTGCTGACTCGTGAAAAGATAGCGTGCCACTTATCATAGACTCTGAAATGTTCGGTTCACCATCCTTTTAAGGGAATTTTAAATTTTAAATTTAGTAAGAATAGAAATGAAGAATTGACTTCAATAATATTATCTAAGCTTGTCATTCATTAATATAAATAATCTAACGTATATACAGATTAACATAAATTAAAGTCCACATACAAAACTTATATACAAAATATAAAGATGAAGGTAATATACCTCTTGCAAAATCGAAGCTATCCTAGCGGCGTAGTGCAGCGCAAAGCATTTTGGGTACCTTTTGTCCACAGTTTCGATTTTCCTTTGTGAACCTCAATTCAAGTCATCCCCTCACGACCAAACACAGTGCGCGATCGAATAGAGTGGCTTTCCTTAAATTTATGATATGGCCTACCAATACGCATATAACGCTAGAACACGTTTGTAGACGCTCCCGAGGTACCAGAGTTTGTGGTCAGGTAAACAAAGGAAGGATAAGAAGTTTACTGGGCCGATCATGCTGTTCCATCATCTCAATGTCCTATAGGCTTTTTAAATGGTCCGTGACTCGGGAGGATCATGCTACGAACGGTCAGTGATTTAAGTGATTTAATTGACTTAGTGGCACGAAACCCGTACGCACACGGCAACGTTCCGGGCCAAGCAGATAGGTAAAAACCCTTATGCTAGAGCGCCTGCTATACTGGAAGAGAAATGACGTGACCAGAAACTCACTAGCCTCTCGCTTCAAAATCGGCCAGCCAGAAGCGCGATGCATATGGCGCTCGTGACGTCAATTGGGGGTCGTGTTGTTTGTATGTTTATACAGTCCAGAACTTGGTCTGCCTCAACGGCTGACGAGTATCCCAGCAGTAGATGAGAAATTTAGCCAGTGCAGTACAACCGCTAGCCTTGGGTCTTTAACGTGCATCACGCTCTAGTGATAGTCCAGACTTGTGTCTCTCTCAAACGGTCAACTCAAGATACTGTATTTAAAATACGTTTTAAAGTATCTTGGTATCTTGGAAATAAATTTGATCGAGAGTATTTGATACTCTATTTTAAATACATTTCTGAGCATCTTGTGCACATTATCTCATATACATTTTTTACTTTTCGCCATTTTCCGAGTTTTTTGGTATGAAGTGGCGTGGGCGTGGCACGAGCAAACGTGAACATTCTTTTGAGCAACCAAACCATGTTGCTAGTGCCGATTAGCTACGGTGACCTAAATTGAGCTCGTGAAAAAAAAGAAGCTTTTTTGCCGATTGTGGATTTATATTTCAGCGCAAAGTTCGTACAATGAAGGTTTTCCCCTCGCCTTTCCAAAGGCGCCTTTTGTTCCCTAAAGATTCCCCCGAAAAATCCTCACGGAAGTAAAGATTGCCACACAAAGGCGCAACGCAGATCGGGAAACGACATACGACAACAATGCAGACTTGAGAGTCAAGAAAATAACAAATAAAAAAAATAGAAGTGGACACAAAATTTTTTTGTTTAGCTTGTTGTATATTTAGCCCCGCTACGGCAAAACCTCGAGGCTTTCTTTTGTTTATTTTCCGTTTGTCGTCAGTCCGTCACTTATTGCTCTCGCGAACACTGTCTGTAGATAAAGCAGAGAACAGGACAGAAAACGAACTAAAAGCTGGATGATCTCTCAAAATCCCAACATAGCGCCCCCCAACGTTGAGTGCCTTTCTGAACGCAACCTACTTGAAGAAAGTGTGACCACTGCTGTGTCTATTATGTGGGCTCTCTTTGTTACCCATTCAATCATATCCGTATCCCAAGTTCGTTTATAGTGAACTCCGCATATAGGAAATATGGATTGTAGTTAAACGATGCGTCTAAGGTGCGCCGCAGGACGTGATATCAGCGATGTCACTATGGCTAAAGCAACATCTTTATTTCTGTCCGAAAAATGTTTTGCAACATGTATCATTGATATCGCCACGCGCGCTGCCGAGCGAGCGCGTGGCCGAATGGTTACCGCGCTTGGCTCTCGCGCAGAGCCTTCGGGTTTGATTCCAGGGAGCGGACTCCTCTTTTGTTTATTCTTTCAACTTGACATTCTCGTAAGTTCGAGAACCTTGTCGCGTGATCAAGTTAAGAATGCTCTACGTGCCGAACGTTCTACGCCGAATGTTCCAGAAACCCACGCGGGTACTAAAGAAAAGGTGCTCCGCGTGGCGGTCCGGAGTCAGTCTCGTCCCAGCGCTCGATCCTGCTGTTTTGCCCACATCGACGCCTGCGAAGCTCTTTCTCTATTTTGTTTTGGGCCCAAGTTCGCCCCATTACACGTTTAGTTTCTTCAGTTATTCGCCGCCTCATCATTAGTCATTCGTGACAATATCCTGCTCCTTACAGTTGTACTGCATAAAATATCTCTACAATGTTTTTTTTGCCATTTTGTGTTGTTACGTGCTATTACACCATTCTGGTAAACCAGATTTGTGCAACTGTATAATTGTCGTTTTTACTGACGTCGATACAAATTACGGAATGCGGAAGTATCTTCAAAAGCAATCGAATTACATTTCTAAGCATTTGTACTCTACTCAATATACTTAACATTGAAATTAACTTGAGTAGTACTTTAAATACTTTATAGAGCATGTATTTAGTAACTTAACTTAAATACTTTTATCGAGTATTTAGTCCAATACTGAGTGATACACGATTGCACGCCGGTACGGTGCTCATTAAGATTGAAACGAGAAGGGGTGGGGATTGAGCCCAGGATCTTGGGTTCTGCAGCACGAGCTTTCACTCCAAGTGCTCCGAGCTGGTGTGCGCTAGCCCACTCGGCCACCGATCTTTTTTTTTCTTTATTCAGTGTTTAAAAGCAGACTACCCAGATCTTTTGGGCAGCTGTAGAGTTAAAAATCTTTCATACACAACAGCACATGCAACAGGCTTGCCCAGTCAGGCGTTGCGTCCGTACACTCAAAACACTCCTCACCTGAGTAACAAGTTCAGTGAAATACTGTGGAGCAGATTTTGGTTTCTCTGCTGCATGGCGGACATCCATGCGAGATTTCCACAGAGCAAACAAACCTAACAGCATGATCATATCGAGCGGGACACTCTCTTGTTTGTTAACAGGAAGGAACCGAATAGAATGTGACGTTATATCTATGTCCTTCTTTATAGTGCGCTTTTGGACGTCCCAGGACATGATTGCGTCCCAGCAGTCCATGAATACGTGTTCAACTGTCTCAGGCTGCTTGCAAAGTAGACAGTTGGCACCCCAAGGTAAAAACATGCCTCTCTCAGCCATCCATACTTTAACTGGCAGTGTGGCACTGTGTAGCCGGAAAAGAAGGATTTCGCCGCTGGGGGGATCCACATCTTCTTTACGCGAACCAAGACATCATCCCCAGGCTTGTTAATGAACAAAGTTCTGTACAACGGAGCGGGGAAAAGACTATCAATTAGATCTTTGGTCAACTTTTTTCTGGTGACAGTGAACAAATTCGGTGCCCTCTTCCTTCCGCACCCCAACGTAACCGTGACAAGAAAGTGATCGCTAAAAAAGAGCGGTTTCCCGCGATAGTCTGAGACGACATTGCTTATCTCTGCCGAAACATAAATCCTATCCAAACGCGCGTGGGACGACTGCTGGAAATTTGTAAAACGAAATTCTTTTCCCGAATTCTCGAGATGGGCTACGTCTTCTAATTTAGATTCATTTATCAGGTCATTCAAAACTGTAGCACTCCGGTCGAAATATTTCTTGGCACATACCCTGTCTTCGTCACTACATACACAATTAAAATCCCCCAAAACACAATAATCTTGTCACACTGTAGATACTGCTCCAAAAACTGAAAAAATAGACTTTCTTCGCTGACATTAATAGGCGCGTACAAACATATTACACGCACTTCTTGGTTTAGACACTTTAAATCACAAATAATGAGTCTGCCTGGATCATCTGTGATAACGCTGGAAACGATCAGCTGTTTGGACTTTTTCAGAAATAGGGAACACCCAGCGGACGCTCCGACAGAGTGACTTACGCAAACCTCGTAGCAGCGAAGGAAAGGTTTCACTGCTTGTTCATTGTGGTCGCCATTTTCCATTTTTGTTTCCTGCAATGCCAGAATATCTAGCTCTTGCTCCCGTACTAGACGCTGCAGTTGGTATCATTGTTTCTTTTTGCAGTTAAGACCAAGCGCATTTAAGAGTCGCAAAACGGAGAGGCTCCAAGAGGTGCAAACATACTCTTACGCCTTTGATTTAAACTAATGGGCAATGACGTTTCCCTCTACAAGGGTCGGCAGCCGTTGCACTTTCTCTTGTCGTCACTACACATGTAAATATCGTAACTTTTTTTTTCCAGTGGTATGCTTGAACTTTTGTGAGGACGCGCGATGGTCCAGTTTTCAGCAAAGTCAAAATGAAAGACAATGTTCCCGCGTTGCATGCACTGCTTTTCATCGTAGATCGCTTTACTTTGCGTTTTTCGGATATGGTTGCGGGATATTCAACCTTCAATCGCTACTTGAACGACTTCTAAGAAAGTCTCAGGATCCATTTTTTTTCAATAGGTCGCCGGACTCCCATGTTGTAAGCACAACCTCTTAATTTTCTGGGACATAAAGTTCCTCAAGTGCAGGGACTGGCCTTTTGGGCAGTGATCACGGAGACTGTGACCACTGCCCAAAAGGCCAGTTAGTGGATCGAAAAGAAATGCTGAGTTCATTTCACCAGTGTCGAATGCTGAGCCTGTACCGTTCTCTAGAGCGGGAATACGAAGGTAATAAATGGCGCAGCGCACACAAACGCACACTTCATGGTGCGTTTGTGTGCGCTGCGCCCATTTGACTCTTCTAGGGCGCAAGGAATAAAATTTCGTTAGCCAAACGCCGGAATCAAGATGCTTATCTTTGTATAGACCTTTTCGTGTACTCTCGTCCCCAGCCACCTAATAGGCGCATCCGGTATGGGTGACGAAAAAATAATCCAACGTTTCAACCTGCAAATAGTAAAAAATAAACGCGAGGCAAAACGAGAAAGTGTGGCGGTTACGCTTATATCCTAAACGCCTTCCATTGGCGTGGCAAAGGCAAAACAATGTTTTCGCCCATACTGGAAGTGACGTCAATTCAAGATGGCGGCGCACTTGGAGAAAAGGTCTATACACAAAAGGGCCTCTCGGGATTGAGCGTTTCAGGAAGCGCTTTGGCACGAACGTTTTGTCCCCTGTCCAGCATGACAGATATTACGTCCTTCTGGTTGGGACGTTTGCGCGAACATTGTAGCTCGTCTTTCGTGAAGTACTCTAAAGCAGCAGACACGTTCTCAGGAGTCACATTGTACATAGTGTGAAGATCCGGCTCATACCACCCGCCAGGCCTTTATTTCCTAGAGCGTAAACACTGTCGCTATGTTAACGTTTCCTAGGTTACCATTGCGACAGTGTTTACGCTCTATTGTATTTAGGCGGGGTTCGAGTATTTGGGGATTCTATATCTGTCGGTGTGCCCCTTGTGCACTATATTATCACCCGTGACGTCAGTGAGTGGGATGGCGACACCCACGACTGGTCAGCAAACAGGCATCAGGCGGCGATATTTGACTACTTGAAAGAGAACCCCCTTATCCGTGGCAGCGGAGTGGAAAAATGCGAAAAAAGATTGTAACGGCCGTTTTGCCAGAACTAGCGAGGAGTGTCGGCTGGCTACCTCCGTCAACTATTGCGTCATAATCGTGATCTTCGCGAGGAAATGATTGATGGTAGCCACAGAACACTACCACGCAGAAAGAGAGTGCATGAATATGCTTTTCTTCTAGATATGTCATTTATATATATAAAAGGGAGAGATGGAAGATAGAGGGGAAGAGAGAGAGGAGCATATAGTATCTTTAGGAAGATAAAGTAAACAAATTTCCCAGCGAACCCAATGATCTTTTCTTGGATCACTAGTCTGTAATATGATAGCTTTTAGTACACAAGGACTTTCCTTCCTTTTACTGTGTGACCGATTGCTCTAGTTGTTAATGACCTCATCTGAATAAAATATATGAAAGATGTGTGTTAGTTTTATGAAACTGAAACTCGGATTCACTTATAGTATTTGGCACTGCTAAGTGTAGGCTTTTGGAAAAGGACCCTACTTCGGCAAGTTATGTCTTCTTTCTCAATAGAAATAATGCTTTACATGTTCTCAATAGAAATGAATGCCGAAATAGAATATAACAAAATACCCAAATTTAAAAGAAATCAAAGGTGGTGTTTTTGTTTTATTTGCCGTGGAAATTTTCCTTGTTTGACTTTCCCCCATATTTGCCTAAATATATCACGACTATCGTAACATTCAGATATCTAATATATATTTTAAAACAATAGCCATATATAAATAAAATACCATTTGAAAAGTATATGATCTTGATTAAATTCTTTCATGAGATTCAAGCCTCCAAATTTCGCCACTTGTCGTTCGACTCTATATTACAAAAAAAAAAGCTGTGCCCATTTCTAAAAAGTTTTGGGAATTCGCCTAATTTTAGCGTTTTGGTTATTCACTTTCAAACATGCCCCCCCCCCCCCCCCCCCAATCAGTGCTCGTTAATGCAGCTGTCCACCTCTTTATGCCGTACGACTTTTCCTGTTCCCAAATGGTTTTTTTTTTCTGTTCAAAACTGAGTGCGGATTTGTTCATACCTCCGGCACTAGACAATGACACATTAAAACATCAGTTGATTTTAAAAATGTCGACCAGCCACCCCTTTGGTAGATCTTATCTGAAATCACTCTTTATTTTTTAAATCGAGTTATAAACTAAATGTTAAAGGAGTCTCTCGGGTCTACTCCTGTATTATAATGCCTGAGTGTCCAGTGCCAAAAAAATCACCTGCTCACGCTTTTATTGTTAGCGTAGAAAAGGAAAGGTCCCTCGGCAATTTTTACGGATTAATTATTTAAATAAATATTTATCCTCCAATTACAAGAGGTTACCCTAGAATATATCAGAACACAAGGGATGCGTTATCAAAGCTGCAAATGAGTATGCAGCTTTATATATTTTTAATAAATTAAAAACTGTTTTTGCAGCAATCAAGATGACCACTCATAGGACCGAGACACCCATTACCAGCTGGAGAGATTTCTTGATGTCGAACACGATTCTGCCGATCAAATGAAAGTTTTATGCAGGGTCATCGTCGCCGCTTAGGTATAGGTGCTCTTCAATGCACGCATCAGTCGCTGTTGTTTTGGTCAGAGCAAGAAAGCAGGAAAAAGATCGTCGAAAATGAGCGGAAAGTTTTGTCGAAGGACTTAGAACTATCCGGTTCAGAGGGCAGAAAAAGGATGGGGAGGGGGAATAATGGAATCTCCGAAAAAGATTTGTACGTTTGCAGTTAGACCCCCGACGACGCCGGAGAAAATGATCGATGTTCGCAGAACTGACTAGAAGCTTTCATACCAAACGACGGGACGTCCGCACTTTCGTGACGTTTGTCCGGAGCTCCAGAAGTTTTCGATCAGAGAGAGGCGTGGAAAAGGGAACATTTTGGGCCTTGAGCCGAGTTTAGGCAATACCACGGCTAGAATGACCAAGGCATCCGAACAGCTTCCTCTTCCTCCACGGAACGTCACCGCGGTCGGGGGGCGCCAACTCTGATGCCGGTAGACCCCGAGCCCCATGCCGTGCGTAATTCCACGCTCTGATTGGACGTGAGGCCCAGCCGAGCACTGACGCAGCACTTCGCACCCAACCTGTGTCCTCGCCCAATCTCACAGTCAGACATAGTACGTAACTCGTCAGCCAAGGCAACGAGTTACTTCTACCTAGTTACTATTTTTCGGTAACGAGTAACGTATTTAGTTACTTCTTCATAGAACGAACGAGTAACGTACTTAGTTACTTTTAATGCCAAGTAGCGAGTAACGGTATCTCGTTACTTTTGAGGAGTAACGTGTACAACAGCAGCGCTTACACGGCCTTGTCTTTTATTCTAGCTTGAGTATGCGTATTGCGAGAACAGTAGCCGGGCAACCAGGAAAACAAATAAACAGTATGACAGTATAGCAACGTATGTCGCTGAACAAGTCAGTCGAACAGTTCGATTGACGTGTCCAGCGATAAACGTTGCGGTACTAATTCACAGTTCGGAATGTCCTTCACCCAGCGAACACAATCAGGTTCGTTGGTTGAACCTTCTAGAACCGAGTACGGACCGAATGTAAACCCGGAGGTTGCAAGCACGGGAAGGCACAGAACCATTACACTTCGCTCTCCTCAATGAAGGCGCAGTTGCGAATGATTCACCAGCTCTTCCTGGAGCACAACACTGCCGTTCCTTCGAGCGCGTCGGTAGAACGACTCTTCAGCGTCGCCGGTAGATGTATTTTTAAGAAAGCGGGGAAACATAACTGATGGAAACTTCGAGAGGCAGCTACTGCTTAGAGTGCAACGACTACTAAAAAGAAAACAATGAACCATGAAACAAAAACAGTTGTGTATTCGGTCGTCAAAGTAGCGTGAAAAGTAACTCGCTACTTTTGAGGTAACTCACGCGTTCCTTTTGAGACTCGGTAACGAGTAACGTATTTAGTTACTTTTCGAGCGAGTAACGAGTAACGGTATTTAGTTGCTTTTTTTAGGTAACGTGTACATGTCTGGCCACGCAACGATGACGTCGAATGTTTTGCGGTGCAGGCTATGAATAGTCGAGATGGTGTTGAATCAGGCAAGGTTGGCTTGGCACTGGAGGCGCTAGAAAGAGGGATATTATTGAAGGGAGTGTCAAGGATGATTGAAATTAAACCGCTCTTTTAATTCAGTTCGTATATTTGTTATTCTTGATAAAAAATCGATGCATAATTAGGGCCTGAAGAATATAACAAATATTTGCATGAGCTGTCTGTTTATAAGACTTATTAACGAGTTCCGCGTTTTTTTCGTACGTACTCAAAGAATATCCGAAAACTTACCTCGCAGCGGTTTTACCGAGGCAAGAAAACCTCCCGAAAACAACCCTAGGATCAAGATAACACCATACCCAAAGTATATATATATATATATACATATATATATATATATATATATATATATATATATATATATATATATATATATATATATATATATATGGGTGGTTTCATCTCAAATCGTGCAGGCAAAAGAGGGTCGAATTTTATAATTTCGTTGAAAAAAATATATGTTATGGCGTCGTCTCTAAAAAAAACGCAGTAGCCACAAACGGCAAGTCCGTCGGATTTTGTGTTCTCGACTTACGAATTTTAAAAGAGGCCGCGGCGGAAAGTAGTGTTTTTCACATCCGTCGTGGGTCGGATGTTTCGCTCGATCTCCCGTCGTGGATTTTCAGTCCACATTATATTAACTTTTTTTCAAGCACTCTGTGGGCACAGGTAAAAGGCTCTAATACCATGAAATAATTTTAGGCGTTTTGTTCTTTTTTCTGTAAAAAATGTCAAAAACGCCCCCTCGGTCAATTGTTGACGAACTTTGACAATTAAATACTGGCGATCTACTTGGGTTACATCAATATTTTTTATGTCTATGGAGAGCCCAAACACGCTCTTTATAGATATTATAAAATGATTTACCTGTATTAAATAGCCTTTGCGGGACGTGTACGTTAATGTTATGCGAAAACCAAAAAGTACCAATTTTAAGACCAATTTTCTCAAAAAACCCATTTTTTATTTTTTTATTTTTTGTTAAAATGTAGATATGATAGTTGTCTACTCGAAAAGCAAGTCGAGAAAGTGTATATTTTGTTTGTGGTCGGATGTTGCGCTCGATCTCCCGTCGTGGATTTTCAGTCCAAAATATATTCACTTTTTTCAAGAACTCATGGCACAGGTAAAGGCTCTAATACCATGAAATAATTTTAGGCGTTTTGCTTTTTTTCTGTAAAAATGTCAAAAACGCCCCCTCGATCAATTGTTGACGAACTTTGACAATTAAATAATGGCGATCTACTTGGGTTACATCAATATTTTTTATGTCTATGGAGAGCCAAAAACACGCTCTTTATAGGTATTATAATATGATTTACTTGTGATTAATTGCCTTTGCGGGACGTTTACGTTAACGACATAAACAGTAAAATACTAAAGATTACTAAACCACTCTCAACTGTTTTTCTAACCTTTCTGTTTCAACAGTCCATAGATACTGGTGCTATTCCCGACGACTGGAGGGAAGGTAAGGTCGTTCCGGTCCACAAAGGCGGCGATGCGCACTCCCCTCTAAATTACCGACCCATATCATTAACTTCTGTTTGTTGTAAACTCATGGAACATGTCATTCATTCCCAAGTTATACATTTTCTAGAACAAAACAATTTCTTTTTCCTAATCAACATGGCTTTAGAAAACATCGTTCTTGTGAAACACAGCTTGCCGCTTTCAGCCATGACATTCATATTTCCCTAGAAACCTCTCCTCAGGTTGATGCTATCTTTCTCGATTTTTCCAAAGCTTTCGATCGTGTTTCTCATAAACTCCTACTAACAAAACTGTCCGCACTTTCCCTTGACTCTTCCGTTCTAGCATGGATTGAAAATTTTCTCTCTTACCGAACCCAGCATGTGCACATCAACAACTGCCGTTCCCGAAGCGCTCCTGTAACCTCTGGCATACCGCAAGGATCTGTTCTTGGACCCCTGCTTTTTCTTGTGTATATTAATGATCTCCCCCTTTCGCTGTCCTCTACGGTCCGCCTGTTTGCCGATGACTGCGTAATCTACAGGCCCATAGCTAACACAAATGACTCACTTAATCTGCAGACTGATCTTGACCGAATTAATGAATGGTGTTCAAAGTGGCAAATGCTCTTAAATGCTTCCAAAT
Organism: Ixodes ricinus; assembly: GCA_037355805.1. NCBI lineage: Eukaryota > Metazoa > Arthropoda > Arachnida > Ixodida > Ixodidae > Ixodes > Ixodes ricinus. Next base: position 82,871 of record JAZHYW010010337.1, read on the forward strand.
CTAAATCCCTCTCTTTTTTTCGAACCCGTCAACACCTTCAAGCTTCTTACTCTATTGGTAACCTCAATGTTGATGCCGTCTCAACTTACAAATATCTTGGCGTTCATTTCACTCACGACCTTTCCTGGAAGACTCATATTAACAACATCATTTCCGATTCAAACCGCACTCTTGGTTTCTTACGCCGCAATCTTCGTCTCGCGTCCTCATCTGTCAAACGCCTCGCATACGTCACATTAGTACGCCCAAAGTTAGAATATGCATCATCAGTCTGGGACCCTCATCTTAAATTCCTTACATCGGACATAGAATCACTTCAGAACCGTGCAGCTCGCTTTATAACGTCTCAGTACTCCAGGTTTGTCAGCGTAACTGAACTTAAACAAAACTTATCTTTGACTCCTTTATGTTCACGCAGGCGTATTGCTAAACTATGTCTTTTTCACAGGTTTTACTACGATGACCAGCTACATAGCTCATTCATCTTGCCACCTCATCGCATATCCCCTCGTGTTGATCACCCTGCAAAAGTTGGCCTTCTTTTTACCCGAAACACAGCATTCTTTAAATCTTTTTCCCGGCGACATCTGTGGACTGGAACGGCCTGCCTGAAATCATCGTCTCCACCCAAGACATCGGCTCATTCCGCGAATTGTTATCATCACATCTCCTATAACCCCACTCCCTTATGTAATACCCTAACTCCAGGGTTCTTAAGGTATTTAAATAAATAAATAAATAAATAAATGCGAAAACCAAAAGTACCAATTTTAAGATCGATTTTCTCAAAAAAACAATTTTTTTATTTTTTTATTTTTTGTTAAAAATGTAGATATGATAGTTGTCTGCTCGAAAAGCAGGTCGAGAAAGTGTATATTTTGTTTTGTATGTTTTACATTTTAAGCATCAATATCGTACAAAAACGTGTTTTACGGCTTGAAACGGACTTGCGAATTGCGCGTCTTCACAAACTTGGAAATATTGCCGCCCACAGAGCCGAGAAAGCAACGCTCGGTCACGGTCTTCTAGAAGATTCCCATTCATTCTCGCACTAGTTGTAACTTTCCCTTTGCTTTGTTGTTCTCGAAAGTGCCAGTTCATGCTCGCCGCCGAATCGCCACCTGCTTTTCTACTACCTCGACGCTCTTTCGTTCTTTACTTATTTTTGGTTGGCAGAAGTAGGCCTATTAAACCTTTTTTTTTAGTTCACTGCTTGTCTTCGTGTTACCTCCGTTCGTGACATTTCTGGTGGAGGTGCGGGGTATGAAACCCGTGCAGCGTACCCCTACAAGAACTCGTTCAGCAAGCCCCATTTCCCGACGACCTTCCGTTGAAGACTCGGAGCATCGTGCCAGCCGCCGTCTTCAAGGGCAAGCTCCTGAACTCGGACCACTCCCGGCGAGGACAAGGCAAGCGACAACGACGATGGCTTCCTCGACGGCGCAGACCACAGCAGCAGCCCCCGTCGTTTACCTGCCCGTCGCCCCTCGGACTCCGACGCCTTTCCACGGGGAGATCCACGAGGACGTCGAGGACTGGATCCAACACTACGAGCGCGTGGCACGCCATAACGGATGGACCGCCGAGCAGTACCTGCAGAACCTCTACTTTTCGTTGGAGGGTACTGCGAGGCACTGGTTCGAGAACCACGAGGCTGCGCTCACGTCGTGGGACGCCTGCGTCACCGAGCTGAAGCGGGCGTTCATGAATCAGCATCGTAGGCAGCGGGCCGAAGATCTTCTCCAGGCGAGGACTCAAGGCCCCAACGAAACGGTCACCAGTTTCGTTGAAGACATCCTCCGCCTGAGCAGCCGCGCCGACCCGCAAGCTACCGACGAGAAGAAATTACGCTTCCTTATGAGGGGCGTGAAAAGCGAAATCTTCGGCGGACTTATTCGCAACCCCCGACGACCGTCGAAGAATTTGTTGCCGAAGCAACAAACATCGAGCGGGCGTTAATGGCCCGAGCGAGCCACTACCATCGGCTCAGCAACGTCTCCACTTTGGCCTCGACCCGCTCAGAGTTCAGCACTGGTGCCGACGAGCTCCGCGACATCATCCGAGACGTCGTCCGAGAGGAGCTCCGAAAGCTGCTCCCCGCTGCTGAGCGTCCGGCGTCGCTGTCAGTCGCCGAGATCGTACGCGACGAGGTACAGCGGGCCTTGCAGCCTGAACCACCAGTCGACGTGCCCGCTCCCGAGGAACCGACGCTGACCTACGCCGCCATAGCCAGACGACAGCCGCAAGCTCCCCGCCAAGCTGCGACGCCACCACGCCGTGATCCTCCAGCGCCGCAGTACTCCCAACGACGCGAAGAACGGCAGCACGTCCGACCAGAGCGACCTTCGCTGAGAAAGACCGACGTTTGGCGAACGGCCGACCGACGCCCGCTTTGTTTCCACTGCGGGGAAGCTGACCATGTCTACCGCCGTTGCCCGTACCGACAGCTGGGGCTACGCGGTTTCCACCCCGACGACCCGCGACCACGCTACGGCGAGCGACCCCAGGACATCGACGAATACCTCCGCCGGTCGCCATCCCCGGGACCGTCTACCCGTCGCAGTTTCCGATCGCCGTCACCCCACCGCCCTGCATCGCCTCATCGTAGGTCCCGCCGAGAAAGCCTGTCCCCCCTGCCTCGCCGGGAAAACTGAGTGCGGCAATACCAGGAGGTGGTATTGCCGATGACGAACGACGCCCTGCTGCCCCACGACCCGACGGACGACGGCACCGACGACGCCCAGCTGGTCACCCAACGAGCAGAAGAAGTACGCCAGCTAGCCCGTCTTCGAATAAAGGACCAGCAACGTGTGGACGCTGGCCGGTACAACCTTCGTCGCCGCGACGTGGAGTTCCAGCCCGGAGACAGGGTGTGGGTGTGGACGCCCATTCGCCGCCGCGGACTCAGCGAAAAACTGTTAAAACGCTACTTCGGACCCTACAAGGTCATCCGCCGCCTTGGGGACTTGAACTACGAGGTGCTCCCCGACGGAACCCGACCATCAGGACGCCGCCAGCCACGACCCGAAGTCGTCCACGTAGTTCGACTCAAGCCGTTCTACGCACGATAGGATTGCGACACTGCATGTTTATTTCGTTTCACCGTAAATTTTTTAGCCATTTCTGTTTTCCTTTCACGTTGCATCGGGACGATGCACTTTTAAAAGGGGGATAATGCCGCCCGCAGAGCCGAGAAAGCAACGCTCGGTCACGGTCTTCTAGAAGATTCCCATTCATTCTCGCACTAGTTGTAACTTTCCCTTTGCTTTGTTGTTCTCGAAAGTGCCAGTTCATCCTCGCCCCGAGCGCGCGACGCTCGAACTTTCTTTGCCGAACTTTCGAGATAACGACGCACTCTAGATAAGCAGCTGCCCGCGACCTTGTCGAGTCAGTCTCGCTCGTGCTCTCTGTTGTCGCCGCCGAATCGCCGCCTGCTTTTCTGCTACCTCGACGCTCTTTCGTTCTTTACTTATTTTTGGTTGGCACAAGTTCGCCTATTAAACCTTTATTTTTGAGTTCACTGCTCGTCTTCGTGTCACCTCCGTTCGTGACAATATTTTTGCCTTTTTTTCAACGCACCCACATAAAAATGAAATACAGTAGTTCCACCCTGTTATATTTATTGATCATTTAAATATTATTATAGGCGGCAAGCTACATTGGGCAAGTTCAAAGAGAAAGCAGCAGTTCTTAACAGACCAGCAGGCGTCGTAAATTTTAATGTATAGAAATCGGCAGACGTCCTATTGATTCGGGGCCTTCATTGGCCTATATGAACGTCCCGCCCTTTCGGAACCAGCAGATGACCACGACCTTTCGCGCTCGTTGTGTTAGATAGGACGGCCCGTGACAGTAAAGCGAGCAGCGCACCTGTGTCACGAGGAGTGAAAATGGTACGAATGTGGCGTTGACGCGGCGAACAGTGACGGCTACCGCAGGAGTAGTCAGTCAGTCAGAGTATTGCAAAGGGAAAGCAAAGTAACTGTTGCCGGGGAGGATAAGAATACCATGGCCTTACAATATCGTCGGTCAACAACAGTTCTGCCTGCCAAAACAACGCCGCGTGCGAGCTAAAACCGGCGGCGCGGGACGAAAATCGCGCACGCACACGAAGATGGGCCGGTTTCGTTAGGGATGCGGGAAAATTTTGAAACCAGCCATCCGTGCACGCGTGAAACGATACCGCGTATTTGCCCAAGCTTCGAACGCCCTATCCTAGAAAGTGGCCGTGCTCTGCAAAGTGGTTGTCCTGTGCTTGTCCTCCGTGTTTTATTCTTTCAATTTTACGTACTCTATCTCCCTCCGCGGAAATCCGATAGCACCGAAGGGTTATCTCTTTTGGAAACAGCAAAGCCCGGAGACTAGCATCAAAAACGAGCGTGTTGGTAAATATACTTGTGTCTATTCTGCCCGGAGACTAGTTGGGTCAAAGTCAGCCTCCTTGGCAACTATAACCGTTTGTGAAGAGTGGTCTTCTCCGAGATAAAAAATTAGCGCCGGCTGACGTTTTTTTTTTTTTTTTTCTCGAAAAAGGGAAGGGTTAAAGAAAACGTTTGAGTAACTGCATGCACATGTAACTACCTCGAAAGCTCCTCTCCCGATATGAAGTCTCGAGGCATGTTACGTCTCGCGCACCGCTGCTCGAAACTATTCTTCACTTTGTTCCGCACAGCCACGACGGATGTGCAGAAACAAGTGAAGAGTAGATTCGAGCATCATCTGGACGTCATCATCCTGCCAGGCTTCAGTGTCATGGGACTGGACTCGGCGTCGGTCAGTTAAGACTTTTTTTTAAATTTTATTTCGCGTGTTTCTTCGCCCTGCTGAACTTTGTTTCTCGGGTGCGGTTCTGTTGAACTATTTTTTTATGTTTCGCTACTATACTTCGTCTCACCTTAGCATGGACTATTGTTAGCCGCGCGTGCCAAAAGCCCGAGCTAGTTGCTTTGGATGAAGCCTCGGCGACTGCATGAGCTGCTCGTGCGGCAGAGCGCTCCAGTCAAGGCAGTCGAAGCTAGCCGCTCGCGCTTGCACAGCTTTCGCAGTTAGTCCGTGCTAAAGTGAGATGAAGTATAACTGTTTGTTAGCATTGTTTACTTGTTGGGTTTATTTCTTCATGGCGTAGCGGCCTGACGGTGCTGTAGAGAGCGTGTTCGCACGCATTTGGTTGTGTCCCGTTTAGGGAATGCCCGGAGGAGTTGGTTTTTGTTCGTGCCGTGTGCGGCTGAGTTTTTCTGTCTTAGCTTTTTTTTCCTTTAAGTGTCTGTCGACTTCTTTGTCTGACCAAGCGTGGACCTATCGCCTTGCCACGGCTCGAACCTAAATCTTTTTATTTTTTTACCGCAATTTTCGTTAAGATCGGAGTTGGGTAATTTTATGCTTATTTATTTATTTTTATTCCTACCCTTCTCCGTGACAATCTCTCCGTGTGTTTCGGATCGTTTCTGTGTCATCACTTTTGTTGTATTACGGAAATGAAAGGATATTCCCTGGTGATCTGTGCGATGTGCGGTGAACAAACCCTAGCGTTTCGTTTCGGAAAGACTTGTATATAATAGATCAATGACGTGGTGACTTTCTCATGTCTTAGTAATACGACAGCTAATAGCTAGTCTTGCTAGTTTACAGTGAAAGGTTTTATCAATCGGAAAAATACAACGTCTGTGCCTCTTCGATATTGAAGGTCTACCAGACCTGCTGATTTGATTAGATATGTTTCTCGTGGTTTCCAGCTCTTTTCAAAACATAAATAACTATTCAATACCACAAAATGCGTTTATAATTGATTGCAAAATGCAGACAAAAATTCAAGAAAACTTTTTACAGTTCATAGAAGCGCACGTTTTTTTTTTGGTCTGACTTAGGTCTTGCAAAATGAAGACGTCTTTTTCCGATATTGAGGCTTAAATATAGAACATACAAACAAAATATACACTTTCTCGACTTGCTTTTCGAGTAGACAACTATCATATCTACATTTTAACAAAAAAAAAGGGGTTTTTTGAGAAAATCCATCTTAAATTTGGTACTTTTTAGTTTTCGCATTACATTAACGTAAACGTTCCGCAAAGGTTATTAATACAGCTAAATCATTTTATAATATCTATAAATAGCCTGTTTTTGGGCTCTCCATAGACATAAAAAATATTGATGTAACCCAAGTAGATCGCCAGTATTTAATTGTCAAAGTTCGTCAACAATTGACTGAGGGGGTGTAATTGACATTTTTACAGAAAAAAAGCAAAACGCCTAAAATTATTTTATGGCATTAGAGCCTTTTACCTGTGCCCACAGAGTGCTTGAAAAAAGTTAATATAATGTGGACTGAAAATCCACGACGGGAGATCGAGCGAAACATCCGACCCACGACGGATGTGAAAAACACTGCTTTCCGCCGCGGCCTCTTTTAAAATTCGTAAGTCGAGAACAAAAAATCCGACGGACTTGCCGTTTGTGGCTACTGCGTTTTTAGAGACGACGCCATAACATATATTTTTTCAGCGCGAATAAAAATTCGACCTTTTTACCTGCACGATTTGAGATGAAACTACCCTGTATATATATGTATGTTCAGGCCGAAACATCGACTGACTTTACGAATAATATGTTATAAAACTCCAAACAACCGTCTCAAGTACGTTTATCTGCCGCATCTATCTTTCTCTCTCTCTCTCTCTCTCTCTCTCTCTCTCTCTCTCTCTCTCTCTCTCTCTCTATATATATATATATATATATATATATATATATATATATATAATATTCACCGAGAGTTTGATTTTAATTCGAACAATTTATTACAAAATATGTCGTAAAAGATGCACCAATACAGTTTGGGCAGGTGAGTTATATGGCCAGGGGACATCATATAGGTGGCTAATCTTCGTGATAACTGGGATAATAACTAAACTACCGTAATCAACTTTTTACGTAGTGAAATAATGATACGGTTTCAATTAGAAACATGCTGAGAATAATCGAAAAACACAAAATCAGTCAATTTTAGAACGACTTGAAGCTCGTGGGAAACTCGGGGGCGCACCAAAGTTACCACTCGTGCAGCAGGCGCAAAGCTATACTCTGTTTCACCTTATGATGTACCAAAGGAAAGGCTACAAGCGCGAGCTCCTTGATCTAGGGCACATCTCGGCGGCACAAGCTCTCATGCATTAAGGGTAGCTCCCAACGCTATGAGCTCGCGCTTCTAGCCTTGTCTGTGGTACAACATAAGATGAAACGGAGTATAGCAGTGGCAAAACGCGGATGATTAGATTATCATCACGCTCCGCCACATGCTACTTTTGCGCCTGCTGTGCGAATTGTAGCTTCGGTGCGCCCCCGAGTTTCCCACGAGCTTCAAGTCGGTCTAAAATTGACTGATATTGTGTTTTTCGATTATTCTCAGCATGTTTCTAATTGAAACCATATAATTATTTCACTACGCAAAAAGTTGATTACGGTAGCTTAGTTAATTATTCCACTTATCGCGAAGATTAGCCGCCTATATGATGTACCCTTCGCCGTATAACTCACCGGCCCAAACTGTATTAGTGCATCTTTTACAAACATTTTTCTAATAAATCTAAAATTATTTATGATACCATTACTTTGCGCCTAATAGCTAATTCAGTTATACTTATTGATCCGATGGTTAATGCATTTATTTTGTTATTATACCTCTGTTTGTTCAGCATCATTCATGGCCCTTTTAGCGCCAAAACGCGAACGCTGGTTTTTCCTTTTCTCCTTTTGGGATCTTAGGGCTGTCATAAAAACTACTCTGGTGAAGGAAAATATTCACTCAGTGAACTCACCTAAAGGTCAGACTTAGGTGCCTAAAGCAAAAGATATAAAAAGAACGATATGATTGCGCTACCAGGGTCATACGCACTGTACGAGATCACGCCTCCCCCCCCTGCCCCCAAATCTTCAACCCAACGAATCAGAATAAAATAATTTTGATTATGATTATGATTATTAAACTGTCATATATTATAAAATATCATCTTAATAACTAAATAATTAATATGATTAGAAAGTTCGCAATTTTCATGTGCTTTCAACTTTCAATGACTTACCGGAAAACATATGTGGTGTGGACTATAAAAACTCAAACCCGTGCTCCAAGACCTTAACAAACAGCATAGCTATGCGTGAGTTTGTGAGCGTGCGTGTGCGTTTTTTAGATATTAGTTTATTGCATCACAGTGTAGTTATTGAAACTGTACGCATGTTTTTTTCGCATCAGAATTGATTGATTACAGTGTTGATATTGCATGGCGAGCTTGATACTGGTTGTTTGTGGGGACATTGTAATTATGATCAGTAGGTCGTTCTCCCACAGGCGTTAACTGGCTTTGACAGACGTGCTTCGCCTTGAAGGACTACCTGCACAATATAAATATATTATTAATATAATATTTAGAATAATACTAATACTTAATATTATTATAAATATTATTGTTTTCCTACTTTATATTTATATTTCTAATCACTATCGCCGATGTCTTCGAATTAAGGGATGGTGTCTTGATAGTCCTGCATCTAGCAAAGCACCGTCCGCTCAAGACCACACGGAGGACTTCCTGGCTGCATCAGTGGGTCACCATCTTCCTTTCGGCACGTCTCAACCACTATCTTGGGATCCCAAGACTCCTACTTTTACGACGAATCGAGTTCACGGTGTCCGCGACAAAAACGCCTGCTCGAGTCCATTTGTTATCGTGGTGAGCCTAGAACCCTTCTTATTGTGCAGTTTATTTTACAGTCTACCCTCTTGTACATCTTTTCCGACGTCTTCGTCTCATTACCATGGCCGATTCTAAAGTGTTCAGTATTTGTTCCGAACGTTTGCTACTGGGCAGCAGGAGCATGAAATGTGCTGACTGCTCTCGCTTCTATCGTTTGTAGAAGTGCCCTGGCATCGCCGGCGGCACCTTTAAAGGCATGAGCACTGCCCAGCTTGAGAAGTAGTGATTCCTTGCGTGCCGTGGAGGGTCTGCGAAATCTAATATGTACATCGATCCTCCATCTTCTAAAGCCGAACCGTCTACATTTTCGGCGCAGCTAGCAACGGCTAACCAGAAACTATAGATCTTCTGGTTTCTTGGAAGGACACCGTTGGCACACTCCACGAGTTGCACCCCAAAATGGACGCCCTACTTTCAATGAAAAAAACGGTCGATACTATGCGCGAGACAATGGCCGGGATGCAAGAGTCTCTGAACTTTGTGTTGTCTCAGTAAGATTCGCTAATAACTTCAGAAAAAAAAACTTGATACAATGCCATCAAGGCGTTTCAGGCTGAAACAAGTGGCTTGCGGTCAATGATATCCGATTAGGCGCTCGAGATAAAACAACTGAAAGCATTCCAGAACAACCCTGATCAATCCAGTTGTCAAACGAACATTGAAATAAATACACAAAATATCTTTTTCTTCCCGATATAATCTCGAAGGCATCCTCTAGGGCTTACATGAGCAGCTACAAATCGAGGACTCTTAGCCTTCTCAAGTTGAGACTGTGCATCACTTTCCCGCTAGACTTGGTGCCTTGCTGCCTATTCTGGTTTGTTTTTCATCACCTCCTCTAAAAGAGGACTAAATGACGCGTCCCAGCCGTTTAGGCTATCTAACACGAGAAGTTTCACAGCTTAGACTGTATTTCAATGAAAAATCCCAGAGACAGCAGCAGAAAACTCTTCAAGATGGCGAGAGTCAGGGGGAAGAAGAAAGCATTTAAAGGGACACTCGAGTGGTTTTTGAGTTCGTGTTTTGATGATGACAGCTGAATTTAGACGCCCTAAGTATCCCTAAAAACCAAAAAGTATAGTCATACGGTGATTATTTCTTTAATAAAAATGTAATTGAAGGCCGCCAAACCTCGGATCCATCCGAAAACGAAACCACTCTCATTGGTCCTCGCACGCTTATCAAAAGGATCTCGGGCCAATGGCGTTGGACGACGTTCCGTCGCGCAGTGATCCCGAGGTAGCCGCATCGGCCGAACCTCTTTGTCATTCGAGCTTCGATCATGGCGGAGTCGGCGGAGTTCTCTACGCTCGAGGACCTGACGCCGTTAGAGGTTGAAATTCTTCGGCGGACAGCCGACCTGGAGATGATTTCCTATGACGCCACTCCGACGTGCGATGTGGACGATAGCAGCGCTTCGGAGTCATGTTCGGGTTCCGAGGACGACGAAACGCAGACCTTTTCGGGCGTTTTGCGGTTTGGGCAAGTCCTAACCAAACCAACGTTTGACATCGCAGCGTTACCTCTGGTACGTGATGTCAAGCGATGTCGCCACGTTGACTTTCGCCTCGGGAGGACGGAGGGAAGGCTGGTTCAGACATGTGCAACGAGCGCGTATTTACGACTGCGTCCGTTGCAACCGGAGCGACCGGAACGACCGCTCAGCGCCGCGCGTACACACACCTGCAACCACAACAAGCGCAGCGGGTCGTCTAAAAAGGGGACGCACTGCTACTCAATGCCGTAACAGAATATAGACAGACAGTTTTCTATAGCCAAAAACTTTATTATTATTTTTTCTTGATAGGCTTGCAGGCTACAGTGGATGAAAAAAAGAAAATAAAAAGATGCAGTACGCCGTCTTGGACGATCACGACTCTAATACACGACATTACAATAGTACAAATATCGCCACACGCCTTTTCTACGATTATAAAAGACAATGTAATCTTAGCAGCGATATAGCAACGTAGAAATATGATTTCGTGATCAGATAGACGTTGCGAGCGTTCAGGATTGCTAACACTAATCACTTTTCTCCGGTGATGAAAACGCGTGAAAATTCGCATCCTTTATACGGTACGCGCCAGTAATACCTTGAACTTGAGCACACGCATGAAATGCGCCAAATAAGAAATCCGGGCGATGTTCGCGGACACAAATGCTTAGAAAGCACCACTGTAGTCGAAGTAAACAAACACGACGGCACGGGCGTTTCTGCTGTCTTGAGAGTGCCGCCACGACATCGCCGCACGAGTAGGTGGATCTTCCCTTCTAGTACGTGCTGGGTTATCATAGCGACACACGACGAAAATTCACAGACAAGGATAGCGCTTTTACGCGGAACGATGAGCTTCCACCACGCCGACCACGCCAACGATCACCACCGACGCCATGTTCGCAGAGAAGAAGCCGGCCCAGCCGGCCCGCGAACGGCACGACCGGCATGCAACGCGCGCCACCAGTTCTCCTCGACCTGTGATTGGTCTACCGCTGCGGTTATTTCCAACGCAGCGGGGAAAGAAAAGGCCGCCAAAATTTTCAAACATACGATACTTTCATTGGTCCTCGCAAGTACAGAAAAGAGTCCGCACGTATTTTATTCCTGCGTGATTAATAGGCGGTTCTGCCTTCTAAAACTGAAGATACTCATTCATTGACACTTCCTTAACGCCATCGCACCAAAAAGTAGCTTCCCCAAAAACCGCTTGAGTCCCCCTTTAAGTTCGTCGGGATTCGCCAAGGACACGTTTGTGCGAAACAAAATATGGGCTCCTCTGTACTTAGAATCACTAGTATTGCTTTTTTAGAGCAAATGAGCTAGACTTTATGGCCACTTTTTTCACACTTCACAGACCATAAGTCATGCTCACACACCTTTCAATCGAATTCGGGTAGTTCTTTTGTTTCTGTTTAACGTTAATTACAAAAGTATGCGTAAGCACTTGTATGAGTTTAGGTTCGCCGTAGATTGCAGGGTTCCAATTGCTGATGTGTTTGTTCTTTCAGAAATCAATATTCACAGTGATGATGCCGAGCCATATGTGCTACCTGGACTCATGTGCTTTTTGTCATTGAGACGAAAAATGCGCTGGCGGTATTTCAATTTTCCTCAAATCTACAGTAATTTATTCAGATACAATCGTCTCATTTCTTTCTTATGAATTGCTAACGCTTTAAATCTTTACTTATGCTGATGACATCTACCTACTGGCTTTATATAATCCCCCTTCTTAACGCGTTCCTGGTTTTCTATCTGATTAAAAAAAACTCTTCAAATTCTGCCGGCGAATTCCACCCTTCGCATCATTGGAGACATTAACATCAATCTGCTGAAACCCTCAAAATCACTAGTTCGTAAGTACATAACCATATTGGCTGACTACGGAATCGTACCCCGCATTCTCGCTCCAACAAGAAAAAAAATGTTGTGGTGACAGACTGGTAAGCTCATCGATTGACCATATTAATTTGACACAACCGTCGTCAACAATCAAATTAGCAACTATAACCAAAAAGCTATCGAATCACTACTTTTTTACATACAGCTCATTTAGAATTTACAGGACCCCCAGCTTTATATACAACTAAATACTCAAAATGTGTCGGCTTGAAAGCGTTGACAATGAAACTTTTTAATAAGCATGTATCCGACTACGACTGGGCTAGATTTCAGCCAATCATATATATAATTCATTTTTTCCGGTTTTTTAGGCTGTTTACTGATGTCTCTAAGAAGTGTTTTTTTCTGACACAGAGGAAGACTAACCTACGTTGGTTGACTAGTGACATACTATCCGCCGTTAAACTTAAAGAAGCGGCCTGGAAGCGTTTCTGTCGCTCGGCACATCACCAAAATCTGAAAAAAGAATTTCTAATTATTCGCAACCATGTTTTTGCGCTAATCCATTCGGGGTAAACGAATTTATTATCAGAAACAATTCCCAGATTCTTGGAAAAACTCCTCTAAAACCTGGTAATTAATCAACGAATTGGAGGTGTGTCGCCGGGCTTTAAAAAACATCCTTAAAGATGCCTTTGGTCCCAATTCACTAGCAACTGCCAACCTTTCAAATTATTTTTTTTGCCAGCTTCTCTGGTACAGTCCGGTAGAGCAGCAGTTTTTTTTTTTTTTGCTTGAAACCAAGCAAATTTCTAGGATTTCATGGCATAAGGCTAAGTGATCTCCGCAAACATTTTAGTTACATGCGGGACACACTTCTGCTACTGTTCAACAGTGTAAAAGAATCCGGTTGTACACCTCATCACTTACAAATCGCAGTGATTATACCCTTTTTAAATGGAGGAAATCGTAGTATGTTTGAAAACTATTTACCTATTTCAATGTTGCCATGTTTAGCTACAATTTCAATAAACTTATTTTTGTCACAATGTTTTCGTTTATAGATAAGCACAACTTAATGTCACCAATTCAGTAACGCTTTGTTACTGGTCGAGGCACACAGCCGTTCTTGGACGCTCTTTCGGACGACCTAAATTGATTGAGACCTGTCTGTTTTCTCTGTCACTTTTGCTCTTCTAAAAACCCCCAGTCTCAGGGTAAACTACGAAATGGCTAAATTGTGGCTTTGAACATAGCCTGTGTACTTATGCGTAATTTCTTGACGTATCAAAAACATTTGACGCTGCTGCTCATTTTATTTTACTCAACAAACTTTTGGCTATCTGTTTCCAGGGTCCTTTCTTGTCACCGATAAAATTTTTTTCAAATCTGACCGCTCACAAATGGTTTCGGTGGATGGCATGCATAGCTCCATAGTGTTTTTAAAACCTGGTGTCCCACAAGGCTCAGTACTTTCAACCCTGTTCTTCAATATTTATGTTAACGATATGTGTACTGCAGTTTATAACTCCATTCTCTACTAGCCAGCTGATGACACTCTGGTATTGACTCTCCATCTTTCCTATTCAATATCAGTCGATGTGCTCCAACGCTCTTTCAATCAAGTCATGAACAAGTTTGCTTGTAACCTCATTGATATCGACATTTTTAAACCAAACTCGCCTCCTTTCATAATCCTTTAAAAGTTGTTTTCTTAAAAACCCTTTACTGTTTTTCCATCACAATGCATTGTTTGCGACTATGATCAGATCCATATTCAGACACTATAAAATACCTCGGAATACTTTTTTTAATGAGATATGTCATGGAACTCCCAACACAAAAATATACTCAAAGCTAATAAAAGTTTCCTTCCTACTTTATTACATAAACACATTAATGCCACTCGGTATTCGTAAGCCAATCACCTATTCTCTAGCTTACATCAATTTGCGCTATGGCATATGTATTTATGGAAAAAGTTCGCGTTTGTGGCAAGCAAAGGTGGACAAAATCTGAAAAGGAATTTTATGAAATTTATGTGACAACCTTGCACCATTAAATTTAGATGTCTTCCACAAACTATCAATGCCTAATTTTCGATCTTTTTATTGTGAGACAGTAGCACTTTTTCACAGTTCGAATGATGAGTTCAGATACCTTCGCCCCGCCTCACGAAACTTGCGTAGGGTTTCATGATATCTTGTTCCGAGTTGCGACACTTTTTATGGTAAAAACATGCGTTCATTTTATGTTTTCAATTTTTTTATTCTCTACCGGCCGATTTTGCAGACACATCTTCTAAAAAGAAATTTGGAAAAGGTTTACGTCAGATATTTTTAAATGATAAAGGTAAGGAAATTTTTTTACTCTGCGGACAATAGTTTTTTTATATATAGTTCTTGAGGTAAACAAAGCCATCGATGCTGTTAGGCATCTTGGAGTATATTTTAAGTGCTTCTGCTACCATGCTGGAAAAGAGATCTGTTAGTGTATGGCTTTCATGTGTAAACGTTTTTTTGTTTCTGATATTTTTATGGACTGTCTCAGCACAAGTGAACATTTCCTGAGGTATTTTGGTTTGTGTTTTCTTCTTCTTGAACTACTCTGTCATCAGTGCTACTCTGTTTAAGTTCCACAAACCCACGCTGGGTTTGTGGAATTATAATTATTATTTTCATTATTATTAACAAGAAGTTGTTGATTAAACGACCAAAGAACATTTAGGCGAAATATCGCCGATTTTTTATGCGGCCAGTTTTTATAATAGTTATTCAGAGCACGCATGAAAATATAACTTACAAAAACGGTTTGACGCAACGTTGCGCTATCGCGTGAAGACTAAGAAATAGAAGTTTCTTCTCGTTACTTCATTTTTACCGGATTTGAGGGATAACGGTGCGTTGGCATCGGTGCGCAAATGAGCAATTCCGGCTTAAGGGCGAAGGAGCCGTCTTAGGACGGTCGACTGGGCGACTGCGGATTACGGTTCACTCTGACGTCTAGCTTTTTCTTAATACTTAGGTCGTAAAAGGACCGGTTTCGCAAGACTCTGAACATTGCTGAGATCAGAACCATGGCAGCACTTCCGGCTTACCCCAAGTTTGGCAATCTTATGGGGGCCTAACTTAGGCGTAATACGGTTTTTGCTTCAAGGCGTTAGTTAGTGCCAAAGTATTTTCTTTGACTTTTCTCCCCCTTCACCACACAATTTCCAAATTCCGAGGCATGAGCCGACGATGCCACGTATCCACCGAACAAGTAGTTGTGAAGCCTAATTTTGACTCTTGCTCGGCCATTTACGCCAAAAATTGCAAAGTGAAAACTGCACAATCATGAGTGCCTTCAATTCTGGCATTTCCTCGAAAACTGGGGCTCAAACATACTACGACAAGCGAACAACCAAGTAGTGAAGCTTAAATGTGTCAGGCGACAACAGAAATTAATTCGGCCGAGAACTGATATGAGTGGTCCGAACAAATTAAAACCGCTCGATGCTAGGTCCTCTAAGACGTCTTCGATGTTTTTGTTTTTTCGCTGTCGCACGTGTCATTTGGTGGCGCGCATTGTCGTGCTGCATCAGCACACCAAAGTTCAGCAAACCACGGCACTTTGACACGATCCCAGACTTTAAATTGTTCCCCTGCAGGTTACAATACGAGGTGCCGCTTACACCTAGTGCCCCTACATGTAGAGTTTGAATATTAGCCCTTCAAGGTCACAGAAAACTGTGCATAATTCCCTGCCCAGCGATGGTACTGCACGGAACTTCTTTAGTCTTCGTAATGAAATGTTCCTTCACTTTTTAAGGCGAAAGCCTTCTATGTCTCATCGTTCAGTCCTTGAGCGAAAACATGTCGGCGACCCGAAATGTACCAAAACGTGTATGTCACATCTGCGAATTTCGCTTGCCCACATGTTTTTCGGCTTGGCATAGTAAATTAAATTTCGTCCCCAATGACAATCCGTTGAAGAGCATCACCTTTCTTAGCTTCACAGCGTCAGACCAGCATCTCGCACTCATCCACATGGCGCTCCTTAAGGTCTCCGTAAGTTGTCTTGGCATCCACCTGGCGGACACTTCATCATACTGTAAAATGTCGTGAATCTTGTGCTGCACGGAGACACGACGAATGTAACATTTTTTAGCCATTTTAGCGATAGGGACGCGGATCTTTTTGTGTACAAGCCGCTGAACTTCTGAAATTGATTGGCTGCTTCGTCGAAAGTCTGTACGGATCAAGGTGCGAATGTCATAATTGACTCTACCATTTTTAGACTTTTGTACCACAGGTGCACCTGTCGAAGTGACCTACATGGGCCTCCTTAGTGCTTCAGTATTGTGAGATAAATATTTACGTTTTTTTTGTCGTCCAATACCAAGAACGTATTACTGAGCTCTGTTTTTCCTGGTGCACCCTTTCAAGGAGGTGGCTACTTTGAGAGTGCTGCGGTCACTTGACATTTTTCAGCAGGTCGCTGGACCGCGGGCATAGCTTATTTTAGTGTAGGGCCAGACAATATTCTAAGCAGACAGTATATCGAGGGATTTAAAGTATTGTAACTTAGTTGCTCTTTGTTTTTGACTGGCTCTTTGACTTTCGGGGGGCTTTCAGAGCCCAAATCGCCGAACAACACATTTCCTCACAAACTCTGTGCTACTTGAACTTTCTACCTGACTTGTTTGAGTCTGAGCTCCCTAAGAGATGCCGGATTTCGGCCTCACTTCTGTTTGTTCCAACTTCACCTGCCAACTCTGGGCCTGTATTGCCAAGCAAGTGCCAGATTCAGGCTTCACTGCTGGTTTCTCGTTTGAAATGTTACATTTTTGGCCCATGTCATGGCATTTCGAGCAACTGCATGTGTGGCGAACCTGAGCAAAGGCGTAGAAAGGAAAAGGAAAAGTACTTGGGCAGTGAGTAACGCCTTTGAAGACAACCTTATTAGATCCAAGTTAGGCCGCTAGGATTGCCAAACTTGAACCAAGCTAGGCATTCCTCTGGCGTGCTGCCTGGGAACGGAACTGCCATGCAGAGATGCGGACCTCTGGTACATGTTTGGCAATTTAGGGCCTAATAAACAGACTCTAGAAAAAGAATATGAAGTTCGGTTAAACCTTGACTCTTTGGGGAGATTTCAGACCCTAAACTGCCAGACAGAAACCTAATGTTGACCCGGAAAAATGTGCTACGTGAGTAAAGACTCCGAGATATTTCTCAGTATGGACCAAGAAAATGGGGTCTTAAGTATCTGATGTAAATACTTCAGAACAGCTGCACTTCAAAACAACTTTCTGTACCACCAACGTACGCTCACTCACCATCAGCGCCGATCAAAGCTGTGCGTGTACAGCTCATTTCTTTTGAAATATCATGACATCTTAAACCAAGTGTTGTAAGGGCTGATACGAATATATGCTTTATGCCATGTTTTGCATTATTCTCGGCAAGAAAAGTGTTTTACTTCTATCATCCATCAAAATACAAGCGATATAAACTTGTTGGGAAGGTGACTATGACATATTTGAAGGAACTGAAGCTCCAACGACTCGAGGAAATCAGACAGGTAGCAAGGATGGTTGAACAAACCCCGAGACTGCGGGCAAACGACACAACACTAAAACGTCTCTTTCAGATACTCTTTAGTGTTGTGTCGTTTGCCCGCAGTCTTGGGGTTTTTTCAACCATAGTGCAATGTACACCAGCTTGTTTGCGCCCTTACATTTTGTTCATTAAAGGTACAAGGAATAAGCTAAGACAAAATAAAGCGATAACGGCAGTAAAAAAGAACACGAAAACTTTTTTTTTTTTATGTCACTAATGTGCGTTCGTGAGATAGTGCGAATTCAGAATAAACAGAGCTCTCTCTCTCTTTCTCTCTTTCTGAAACAAAATGTTTTTCATGGCTACTGGTTTTAGTGGCGGTTCAAAATGCTATCATGCCGCAGGCCTTTTGCAATACTATGATTATATAAAAAAATAGAAACATCTCCTTCGCGGTTCTTACAGTGATATTTGTTAGGTAAGTGCACATACTCACATAAATAATCATTAAATAAAAAAGATATAAATTTTTTGATAAGACACGTACGTCTGAAAAGCAAAATTGCTGAAAGAATGAAATTAGGGCACTTGTTACGTCACAAGAGTAATTATAAGATAGAAACGATTATGAGCACGTTTTATTTTGGGTCTGTATCTGGAACTATAAGCATTTTCTCGGAACTGCTTCCAGCTCGAAAAATGCCTCACAATATAAACACTGCGCTATATTTTCCACAGAAAAGTTCATTAGACGACAAACGTGTCATGTCCATATACTTATGCAAGAAAATAATTTTATGGGGGAGAGTTTAATGTTTGTTAAGCGTGTATGAAGTCGGAAGAAAAATTAATTCTTGGTGATAAGGCTATGCAAGTTCAACAATGTCGATCAAGCGGGTGCGATATGATTTCAAAACGTAGAGGGGGCTTTGTTGATAGATGACACATCAACATCCTTAGAGTATTTGTATAGAAAACTTGCGCTACATCCGCATCTTTTTTCAGCATTAAACATGAAATTTTGGGCTTATCTTATATTGGGATTAAAGTCCTCAATATGAATTTACCTTGCCCACAACATTCGCACAAAAAATATCAAGCATATCAACACTCGATCCGATCGCAGCGCCAGCACGTAAAATAAGCTGATTGAAGCAAAACAAAACAACTGCACTTTGGCTGCTACCTCCGTTGCTGCGCGCAGGACACACAACAAAGTGTCCAACTTTAGCATCGGGGCGGCAGGGTCGGTGAAGATGAAAGGCGCCTATTGATTCTCTTCCACGTGGGCAGAGAGAACTCCTGGAGTGGTCGCTCTTCATATTTTCCGCATCGAGTGTTTTAGGTGGACGCGCACTTCGTTCTGCGTCCGCGACACTGCCTTTACTTCCCGGCACGAACATACGTAAGCCGATGCGAGATCGGAGAGTGCTTTGCCGATGTAGCTGAGCACAGCGAAGGAAGTTTCATATACAAGCGCGTGGCCTTGTCATCCTCTCTATTTTCGGCTCGAAGCTGAGAAGTCGGCTTCGCCTCTCGATAGTAGGACCCTTTCCAGCGGCGGCGATGCAGGAGTTTCGCGTTGTATCATGTAGGTCACCTGGTTGTCATAGAATGGGGCAGTCTATTAGAGAGCCTTGGACTATATATATGTTTCTATATAACAAAGAAATATTCCCTATATAATTTGTCCAATACACATTCAAGGATTCATACGAATTACAGGCCTAGAATATGTCGAGCGTGAGTTCGTCTGCTTCTTGCACAAACAAAGTTCGTCTGCTTCTCGCAGAAACGCCGAGCGCTGATTGTTTCGGATTAGAAGTATATTGGGGTAGACCTAGGTGCCTTTGGTCTACCCAGTATCCTTCCAAACGCCGGTCGGATTCTCGCACTGATTTTTCTCCTCTTTACCCACACGTGTATACGTCGCAAAGTTTTGCCGGTATCCGCTTGGCGACTGTTTGGCGGCTTGAATAATTCAGCGGCCGTGTCGCCGTCGAAGCGTTCAACATGCCCGCCCACTCATGTGCTTGCGAGTGTTCCCTGCGCTTGTCGAGACGGAAGGAAGCTTCCACGGCGCCGATACATTCGCTCCGTTCGTCTGCTATTCGCCCTTTGCATATGTTACGTGTCAAAGTTGTGGCTGTCGTCCCGAGTCTTCGTGATGGTTCCTGCGGGACGGCGCGACAATGCTGCGGTCAACTCTATCAATGCAACATGCTGTGCAAGTTGCTGTAAGGACGCCACCGTCGTGCGGCCTCACCGTGCTCCGCCTGCTTCTCTGTTGAATTTAATAAACGAAGATTGCCCACTCAAATGACGCCTTAAACGGAAGCTGAAGGACTTTTCAAAAGGTCTGACTTAAGAGCGGTCATCTAGAGCTTTTTGTCCCGTGAATTCTGTCATCACCCTTATCTGGGGCAGGAGTGAACGTAAATTGCACTTTTTTAAGAATACGTGCAGCGATTGCCGCCCAACATGTGGCGATCCTCTCTGACGCCTGTTATTTGACCAGAGCGTCGTGACGCCATCGTTGGCCTCCACAAGCCAGCTTAGTGACGAGTAAAGTCACTGGATCCTGGGAAAGTATCGTCATTGCCTTGCCCACCTGCTAGCCGTACACAAACAGATTCTAACATACAGACGACCAAAACATCGCAAAGCGATTGGCTAATCTGTCTACGTTGCCATGGATATCGCCATCTCGGTCCAATCAAATCTTCGATGCTTCCAGAGGGTCGTTCTAGACCAGTCGCGCCAAAATCACCATGGAGCATCATCGTACTGGAAGCGCTTCTTGCCAATATAAGCGTCTTTGGCACTGTGTATGCAATCAACTTATCAATCATTCTCATCTTCACGGAGTTCTTACAATTTTATTGTTTTTCTTGGGTATTTCAAAACAGTAAACCTCTTGTTAAATGCCTCCAAGCAGCGAAACAGGAGGTGTTGGTGGTACGATGATGTGCGCTTGTTTCGCCGGAGTGTGAATAGCGAAATCTCTGCATGCAAGAAACGTCTCCAAAAGCTACCTGTCACCAGCGAATTTAGATCGGCTCTCCAAGAACGGAGGCGTTAAGGAGAAATTGCTCATTTCACGGACCAAAATGGCGACCATACGGGGAGCTTGGCGCGACTTTCTCATGTTCCAGTGACTTTAGTGGCGAGCATCCCGCTGACGACGTCCCTTTGTATAGTTTTACTCTTCGCTCTTGCTATTTCCTACCCTCGGCGCGCCGCAGCGGTCTGGTATATGTCGAAATTTTAATGGCTATTACGACGCGCCTACAAATAAGATCGGAAGAAAACTTAAAGAAAGCAATTTTAACTTTTCGGCATTACAACTTGTACTGTATGTTGGAACTCAAGCACCTCTTCGGCTTCCCTTTAAGGCAGCATCTATCCATCCGTAAAAGCGGCAACCACGCTAAGTCCGGTCGTTCCGATCAGTAAAATGGTTATTCCGGTAAGCAAGGAGCGCCTCCTAGCGCTTTTGCCCATAAGGGCGCCGTGTGACAAAGTTACAAACGCCCTGCCATCCCTCTCGATGACGCATGCTAGAAGTTCTTCTGGTACTCTTCGTACCGTGCGAAGTAAAGGAGGTACATTTCCCGCCTCAAGACCATGTCGTTCCGGTTAATCTCCGCGAGCTTGAATCCTTCCACTCGAACCTGCATCGACGTTGCCGATGTTACCTTTCCTCTGTGCACAAGACACACTATTTTCTCGGCAGCTGAGCTACTTCAGGCGAGGGGGATCAAGGCTTGCGGGCGAAGCAGCTACTGAATATTGAACCTGTCACTGCACTCTAGGGATGCGCGTTTTATCGAGACTATAGTTGTTTTCGGCCGGTTGTTTTTATATTAATTTGATATGGGTTAAAATATCTAAGCATAGGAGCCCGTTCATCTGCGTGTTCCTCGAAACTGAACAGTTTTTTTTCATACATACGGGTTGTTTCTCAAAGCACTAAAAATCGTAAAAAAAAGAAGAACAGAAACCGTGGAAGCTACATTAATGCGTTTTTTTCGGGTAAGTAAAAAAGCAAGGTGGATATATTATAGGAAGATAATCGTCACGATAACTCGAACAATTACCTCAAATTGGTAATGAACTTTCAATTAGTAAAAATAGACATATATGGTTTCAATTAGAAGCTTGATGAGCGTCATCATAAACCACTAAATAAGTAACTTTTATAAAAAAATTTGAGCACGTGAGAAGCGAAGTCGTGCGCTAAAGTTACAGCTCGTGTAACAGGCACAAACCTGGGGCTATGATAAGAGACGGAAAAACCGCGCGGGAGCGTTATCGCACCGGTAGCCTTGCTTCTGCTGCACGAGGGGGAACTTCAGCGCTCCATCGTGCTCCGCACGAACTCAAGTTTTTCCAATCTTAATTGATTTAGTGGTTCTCAACGATGCTCAGCCCGGTTCTACTTAGGACCATATGTTTATTTTTAATATTTAAAACGTTAATGAAAATACGTTGGTTTATTATCCGCCAGATAGTTATGACTAGCCCCCATACTATGCCGCCATGGCCGATTAACTCACCTGCACAAACCTTATTAGTGTAGTCACTTGACAAACCTTTTATAAACAGATTTGTCAAGTGTAAAAAAAAATGCATCGTTACTTGCAGATTAAGAAACGACAGGCGGGGCGAGTCCCAGGCGCCTCATTATGCGGAGGACAAGTTTGTCTGCTTGTTTTGCAGGAGTTGTGGGGACGTCAGAGCGCCGAGCTTTGATTGGCTCTGATTGAAGGATAGCGATTAGACATCCAATCAAGCTTCCTTGAAGTCTACCCACTATCCTTCAATCAGAGCCAATCAAAGCTCGGCGCTCTGACGTCCCCACAAACCCAGCAAAAGAAGCGGACAAACTTACCCTCCTCATTGCTTCGAAGCCAGATAGATTTCAGTATGAGCCGACAAAAACACCCAAGAACAAATCACAAAGCATCTGTGACATACCCCATTCTCATTAGTTGTTGTATGATAATTTGGAATCGTGTTGGAATGAGGCAGAGCACGGAGAACATGGACACTTTAAAGGTAAAACAGTCTGGACACGATCCTGCAATAACAGTCTGTCCGTCATTCTTCTCACTCACTCACGGTGAATGTCGTATTAGTACCAATGTTGCAAACGTCAGACAAAAACATACGCCCTTTTTTTTTTGCAAAAAAAAGAAAAAAACGTGCACGTTAACGACGTAAGTTATCTCAAGATCAAAAGATCGCGGTACCGTTACAGATAAAAAAATAACACACGTTACTTTTGCGTTACTTGTTGATGTCTTAATTGATAGGAATGGAGTTTATCGGCATCAGCGTTTTTCGACACTAGGACCAAGGGCGTCGGCTTTGT